>JASAMX010005431.1:0-10706 GCA_030248175.1 Microlaimidae sp. YZB2_3
AATTTCCTATAGTCCACATAATGTCCATCTCAGACTAGTCTACATCTTTTCTGTCTAAACATACGCCCGGGGAAAAATCGCCCCTTTTTCCTGCTCTATTATTAGAGCATTTTTCAAGGCTAGTTAAGAAAAACGTTTTCTAAAAATAAAAATCTTTATTTAAGTTTAGTTAAGTTAATTTAGTTAACAGTAAGTAATTAAAGAAGACGGTTTTAAAGTAACCAAAGCATTTACAATAAAAAATCCTAAAAAAGCCACTAAAAATGTGGTTGAATCGTGATTTCCTGCTCTTTGATACTGCCGCTTTTATGTAAATATTTTTATACAAAATAAAAATACAATATTTTTAAACTCACTGCACTAATCAATGTTTTGAATTACAAAATACTATTTTTGTATATAAGAGCTTTCATGAACCTAAATTGCTCTTAGCATTTTGGATAGCTTTAATACATCGCATAGTGATTTGGAAAAAATTTTTTTTCAAATTTTTAAAAACCAAAGGGGGGACCATACATGGGCACGGGAGGGGGGGTTGGGGGGGCGTTAACCCCCCCCCAAATTATGAAAATGGGGTTTAACCCCCACTCAGAAGTGGGGGGGGGGAGAAAAGTTAACCCCCGATTTCGAAAAATGAGAGAAAAAAATGTCTTTAAAATGACTTCTAATTGCCTCCAAACTTAAATTTTGAGGTCAAAATGAATGTTTTAAGCAATAAAAAGCTCAAAAATACAATAAAAAGGGCTTTTTGACTTAAAATTAGTGTTTTTAACCTATTTTTCCTTCAAAATCAAAAAACGATATGGGTAAAATGCACTCCAGAAAAAAAACAATATGGGTATTTTGCGTTTCTCGGATTTTAACCCCCCCCCCCTAATTTGGGGTTTAACCCCCCCCACTCCGGACCAACTTGCCCATGTATGGGGGGACCCTTACAAAATGTTTTGCCTTCCCGGAATTTGAGGGGGGATTAATCCCCCAATCCCCCCTGGCTACGGTCCTGGTGATATAAACACTTCGCGCAAAGCGGGGAAAATTTTTTCAGCCCTTTTTTACAATTACGATTTAGACCTGGACCCCCTCCCTCTTTTTTTCAAAATTTTGTTCAGGATATGACCACCCTTTCCAAATCCAGGCTGCGCCTATGGCAACAGCGCCTTACACTTTAAAGAGGAAGGGGTGATAGCCACCCCAAATGGCTCTGTCATTTTACCTATGGCTATGATTAAAAAATTAGGCTAAATTGTAAAATTGTAAGCTCTTTTTTAATATAAAATATTACTGTGTAGCATGAGCGTAGCCAGTATTTCGGAACAGGGGGTCCATCCAACCCTGAACAAAATTTCCGAAAGGGGGGTCCATGTGAGCTCAAATCCTAAACGTTTTAAACGGGCTAAAAAAAGTTTTGCTTTGCATGTGTTTATTTCCTTGTTTCTCCCACATACTTAATTATTTTCCTATTATTCAATAAAAAGTAAGTCTATAAAATAAAGAAAACAATTTTTACACACGATTTGATACCTTAAAATTTTCGATTTCCAAAACATTAACAACTGAAAAAGAGTGCATTGAATTACAGCTGAGCTGAGTAATGCAAAGTGCAAAAAATGGTTTTAAAATTACTTCTCCTAACCTTTAAATATTTAATCCCACTATATAATAATCTAAAAGGGAGGGGGTCCAGCGTGGTTGTATCAAAATTGCAAAACAAATTAATTACAAATTAACACAAATTTTGAAGTGTAAGAGACCAATTAAAACATGAAGAATGGGGTGGGTCCAGCGTGGTCATACCAAGATTACAGAACAAAGTAACGCAAATTTTGAGGTGGAGACTAACTAATTGAGTGCTGAGCATAGGTGAGAAAGGGGGGGGGGGCAGGGTGGGGTCCACCCCCCTTAGCCTCGAAATTTTGGGGCCCCCCCTAGACGAAAATCTAGGGAGGGCCCCCCTCTCCCCCCAAATTTCCGAATTTTTTACCCCTGACCCCCCTCTAGATTTTGAAATCTGACCCTCCCCCTTCCCTCTCAGGAAAATTTTAGGTACCTTTTTTATACTAAATTTTCTTCCAAAAACGTGAATTTTCATCACATATTCATGCTTTTACACCCTTTTTATACATGAATATGGCTTTTTATTCAATAAAATGTAGTTTTATCTCATAAAAAGAACAATTATTAAAGTTATTATGGTTTAAAACTGTTTTGCTTTGGACACCGGACCCCACCTGACCCCCCTCTAGATTTCAAAATTTTGCACCCCGGGTCGACCCCCCCCTAAAAAGCTAGGGGGGTCCGGACCCCCCTGGGACCCCCTCCTAGAATTCATAATTCGATTTACCCCGGGTAACCACCCCCCTAGCTTCCCCGACCGTGCTCACCTATGGTGCTGAGCAGAGCAAAGCGCGAGAAAATTTCTAAATAATGGCCGTTCTAGACTCCCAAATTTTTATCCTTGGTGACCAAAAAGGGGGAAGGGGAGGGGGTAGGGTGCGGTCCACCCAGAGGTGCGCGGGGGGATTAGGGGTGGTTATACCCCCCAAAAAATCCCGATTACAGCCAACACCGCCTTAAAACTTGGGGGTACCCCAGACAAGGACACCGGACACCCCCTAAAATTGGACGGTCCCAGTACTAAAAACGCTAAAAATAGGGCTATTGAGGTATACCCCAAAATTTTTTTCGGGATGATACAGCCCCAAAATTTCGGGGCTTGCGTATACCCTCAAAATTTGGAAGGCCTCCCATCTATAGGTCCACCCCCTAGCCTCAAAATTTTGGGGCCCCTCCTATAAAAAAATCCAAGGATCCTCGCTTCCCCCAAATTCTGGAATTTTTTTAGCCCTGATACCCCTCTAGAATTTGAAATTTGACCCCCCCTATATAAGAAAATTTTAAGTACTTTTTTATACTAAATTTTTTTCCAAAAACGCGAATTTTTAACACAAATGTTTTTCCACTTTTTTAATATCAGAATACCGATTTTTTCAATAAAATGACGTATTATCTTAAAAAAAAAACAATTATTAAACCTTTAATGGTTTAAAAGTATTTTGCTTCTAACATTGGACCCCGGGTCGACCCCCCTAAAAAGCCAGAGGGGAAGGTGGGCTCCATCCAACTCCCACCACCCAGGCTGTTAGGACCCTCTTCTAGATTTTGAAATATCATTTCTTGGGGTAAAAATCCCACTAGCTTCGGTGGCGGTGTTCATCTATGATTTTTTTAGGGGAAGGAAATGTGTCTAGTTCTTCCAGTGAGGAAAGTGGGTCAGATTGGGAATTGGAAGATAATGCTGATAGCGATTATTATGATCAGTGGGATCAGCTTGATCAAAAAGTAAGCATTTGTATGTTGTTTTGATGTGCCTAAAGGTTCGGTGCGAAGTCAAATTTTTTGTCTCTGATTTGGATAATTTTTTGTGAAAACCTTACCCTTTTGCCCACAAAAATTTTTTATCAAAATATCTCCAGTGGTTCAGAAGATATTATCCCCAAAAATGACGTTTTTGTCAAAAATTCTGTACTTAAAAGATTGCTCAATGGGTATTAATTTTTAAGTTTACAAAATTATGCACTCAAAGAAAGCAGCTACTTTCTACTTTACTTTAATACCTTAATTGTTAAGATTAGTGCAGTATTTGTCAAAATATTTCTCGCACAAAAAAACCCTCGATTTTCTTTTGTAAAAAACGCGAAGTGAAGTGACGAAGTTCTTTGTTGGGCGAATTGAAGCGCATTTGAGCGAGCAGCGCGCTTGGTCGCGTTAGTAGTGAGTTGGCTTTGCGTGCGTTTTATAAAGTTCGAGCAGTGGTTATTTTTTTGATTTTTCATCAAATAAACATAAAAGATAATTAATTCTTTCTCAAAAAAATGTCCGTTTAGTTTTAGTCTTTTTTATTTCAAACCTAATAATTTTAATTTCAGCGCTCACTTCAAATTTACCATTTTTCACTTGATCCCTTACAGTATTTATAAAAAAACTCAATACAAGTTATAATTCGAATTAACGTACAATCAAATACGTTTTAAATAACCTTTAAGTTGTTATTTTTAAAGTATATAATAAGAATGAAAGAATTTGTTAACTATTTTTAAAGGTATAATGATGAAAATGGGAGGTGAAGTTTACAAACATTCTGTTTTTAAAGTGATTTTCAGACCTGTGCACGGTTTGAAAATTTCCCCCCTCCGCTTTATTGGAGGATTTGCCCCCCCCGTTTTATTGCCCCCCACCCCGCGGAAAAATGAAAAAGTACCCAAAAATTATGACGCCGTTTTTTACCTCTTATGACGCCATCATTGCGAAATTTTTGCAGTTTTTAGCCTATTTGAATGCAATTTAAGTTATTTTAGACCTATTTTTACCTTTTACCCTATTTTTTGTCCCTTTTTCCCTTTTCCTTTCTTTTTCTCTCTTTTTTTCTCTTTTTTTTTCTATCCAGGCCCCAGGGGGCCTGGACCCCCCTGGTTTTTTAGGGGGGGTCGACGCCGGGTGTGAGATTTCAAATTTAGGGGGGAGGTCAAGGGGTCCGATTTTTTAACAAAGCTTTTTTTAAAATCAATAATTTAGTGTTTTTAGGTCTAATATTGAATTTTATATACTAAAACAGCCTATTTAGGCCTAAAAAGTCTATTCCAACACTGTTTTTAACTAAAAAAACCGTATTTTTGACACTAAATAAAAAAATATACTTCTAAATTGTGGTCGGGAGGGTAGTCAGTCAGGCCGGACCACTGTCGAGCTTTGGGGGCGGAGGGGGGCCTCTGTATTTTTTTAGGGGGGGCGCAAAATTTTGGCTCTAGGAGGGGGTGGAGGTGGACCCCTCTGTCCCCACTCAAAACCACCTTGAAAATACTTTATTACAGCATTTTTATTAAGAAAATAGTGAAAAATATACACAGTATACCACATAGACCTGTGCACGGTATGGAAATGCCCCCTCCCGGAATATTAGTGGATTTGCCCCCGCCCCCATTTTATTTTATTGCCCCCCCCCGCTCAAAAATGAAAAGTATATAAAAATTATGGCGCAATTTTTGACCTATTACGCCATTATCGCCAATTTTTCGCGGTTTTTAGCTTAGTTTAATGCTTTTTAAGCCATTATAAACCTATTTTTACTTAAATTTTGCCTTTTTTTGACCTTTTTTTTCTTTTTTCCTTGTTTTTTTCTCCCTTTTTTTCTCCCTTGCTTGTCCCCCGTTTCAAAAAAGTTGCTCCCCCGTCCCCACGTTTTAAGATTATCCCCCAATAAACCCCTAGGGGGTGGTGCACAGGTTTGGTATACTGTTTGCTGCCCGAAAAGTAGGTTTTAAGTACTAAATGCTTGTCGAAATCAGTATATAATTATTAAGTTTGCCCAACAGAATTTGACACCCTACCTCCCTCTGGAATTCTCAATTCACCCCCCCCCCCCCTCCGTCCCCTCTCTGAACCAAATTTTGGTTATAAATCTAGGTCAAGAGTTACCTTTACAAACACGATTTTGTAGTGAAAAACATTACTTTTGTATAAGTAAGTGAACTACAAAAAACCACCCGATTTTTTAAAAAAAACAACACCCCATATCCCCTTAAATACAAATTGAAACTCAAATTTATAGGTCTTAATGAAATCTACGCCAAAAATTAACATGGAAAAGTTGTTTTTTTTACCTATTTTACCTCAAAATTTAAAAAAATAGACATTTCGAAAATTTTGAAATTTTTTTCTTAAAAACGAGTTTAACTATGCTATGTTTGTAACATCGGTATTTTTTAAACCTTTAGAGCTAAATGCATGAAAATTAACATCCTGAACCACTAACACTCGCTCTTTTACCATGGTTTTTGACTCAGTCGCACCTGTTTTTTCTAATAGGGTGTTCTTTTTTTGGAAAAATGCTGCTAACAAATTTGGGTGCTTTTTCACAAAAAACACCTTGAAAATCATTTAAAATTTAATAAGAAATTCTAAAAGTGTTTTTTAACTTCAATAACATATAAAAACTGTTTTTAAAATCAGTTACCTAAATGTTATGTTTTTTATCCAAATTTCAAAATTCATGTTTTTCTTTTCATTATAAAATGTCAAAGGATTAAAATTTTCATCAAATCACTAAATTGTGAAAAAAAATTGTCCAAACTGCTTTTATAGGGTAAAAAAATGCGTAGATTTAATAAAAATAGTTTTTGTAGCTCTAAAATTGACAAAAAATCACAATTATATTTATAGACAAAAAAGTGAAAATGATATTTTTTGAATCAATTTTGATGTGTAAAGTAAAATCCTATATTAGTGCTAAAAACAAAAAAAATTTGGGGGGAAAAAAAGGGGAAAAGGGGGGGAGGGTAAAGAAGTGGAAAAAACCACCCCAAAAAAAAAAAAAAAAAAAAAAAAAAAAAAAAAAAAAAAAAAAAAAAAAAAAACAAAAAAAAAAACAAAAAAGAAAAAAAATAGTTAACAAATTCTTTCATTCTTATTATATACTTTAAAGAATAACAACTTAAAGGTTATTTAAAACGTATTTGATTGTACGTCAATTCTAATTATAACTTGTATTGAGTTTTTTTATAAATACTGTGAAGGATCAAGTGAAAAATTGTAAATTTGAAGTAAGCGCTTAAAATAAAATTATTAGGTTTGAAAAAAAAAAAGACTAAAACTAAACGTACATTTTTCTTGAAAAAGAATTATATTATCTTTTATGTTTATTTGATGAAAAATCAAAAAAAATAACCACTGCTCGAACTTTATAAAACGCACGCAAAGCCAACTGCACTACTAACGCGACTGCCAAGCGCGCTGCTCGCTCAAATGCGCTTCAATTCGCCCAACAAAGAACTTCGTCACTTCACTTCGCGTTTTTTACAAAAGAAAATCGAGGGTTTTTTTGTGCGAGAAATATTTTAACAAATACTGCACTACTCTTAACAATCAAACTATTAAAATAAAATAGAAACAGAAAGTTGTTGCTTTCTTTGGGTGCATCATTTTGTAAACTTAAAAATTAATACCCATTGAGCAATCTTTTAAGTACAGAATTTTTGACAAAAACGTCATTTTTGGGGATAATATCTTCTGAACCACTGGAGATATTTTGATAAAAAATTTTTGTGGGCAAAAGGGTAAGGTTTTCACAAAAAATTATCCAAATCAGAGACAATAAATTTGACTTCGCACCGAACCTTTAGGCACATCAAAACAACATACAAATGCTTACTTTTTGATCAAGCTGATCCCACTGATCATAATAATCGCTATCAGCATTATCTTCCAATTCCCAATCTGACCCACTTTCGTCACTGGAAGAACTAGACACATTTCTTTCCCCCTAAAAAAAATCATAGATGAACACCGCCACCGAAGCTAGTGGGATTTTTACCCCAAGAAATGATATTTCAAAAAATCAAAAAGAGGGTCCTAACAGCCTGGGGTGGTGGGAGTTGGATGGAGCCCACCTTCCCCTCTGGCTTTTTAGGGGGGTCGACCTGGGGTCCAATGTTAGAAGCAAAATACTTTAAAACCATTAAAGGTTTAATAATTGTTTTTTTTTTAAGATAATACGTCATTTTATTCGAAAAAATCGGTATTCTGATATTAAAAAAGTGGAAAAACATTTGTGTTAAAAATTCGCGTTTTTGGAAAAAAATTTAGTAATAAAAGTATCTGAAAATTTTCTTATATAGGGGGGGGTCAAATTTCAAATTCTAGAAGGGTATCAGGGCTGAAAAAATTCCAGAATTTGGAGGAAGCGAGGATCCTTGGATTTTTTTATAGGAGGGGCCCCAAAATTTTGAGGCTAGGGGTGGGGACCTATGATGGGAGGCCTTCCAAATTTTGAAGGTATACGCAAGCCCCGAAATTTCTGGGCTGTATTATCCCGAAAAAAATTTTGGGGTATAACCTCAAGAGCCTGATTTTTAGCGTTTTAGCTACTGGGACTGTTCAATTTTAGGGGGTGTCCGGTGTCGTTGTCTGGGGTACACCCAAGTTTTAAGGCGGTGTTGGCTGTAATCGGGATTTTCTGGGTCTATAACCACTCCGGAATCCCCCCGCGCACCTCTCCGTGGGCCTTACCTTACCCCCCCCCCTTCCCCCTTTTTGGTCACCAAGGATAAACAATTCGGGAGTATGAGAAAGGCCATTATTTAGAAATTTTCTCGTGCTTTGCTCTGCTCAGCACCATAGGTGAGCACGGTCGGGGAAGCTAGGGGGTGTGGTTACCCGGGGTAAATCGAATTTTGAATTCTAGGAGGGGGTCCCAGGGGGGTCCGGAACCCCCTAGTTTTTTAGGGGGGTCTAGTCGGGGTCCAAAATTTTGAAATCGCGAGGGGGCTCAGGTGGGGTCCGGTGTCCAAAGCAAAACAGTTTTAAACCATAATAACTTTAATAATTGTTCTTTTTATGAGATAAAACTACATTTTATTGAAGTAAAAAGCCATATTCATGTATAAAAAGGGTGCGGAAGCATGAATATGTGATGAAACCTCAATGTTCTTCTGGAAGAAAATTAAAGTATAAAAAAGGTACCTGAAATTTTCCTGAGAGGGAAGGGAGGGGGTCAGATTTCAAAAACGGGAGGGGGGCCAGGGGAAAAATTTGAAAATTTGTGGGCATAGGCTCCCTCCCTAGATTTTCGTTTAGGGGGGGCCCTGAAATTCCTAGGCTAGTTTGGCTGGACCCCACCCTGGCCCCCCTTCTCACCTATGCTCAGCACTCTATGAGTTAGACTCCTCACCTCAAAATTTGCGTTACTTTGTTCTTGTAACCTTGGTATTACCAAGATGTGGCACCCACCCTATCTTTCATGATTTAATTGGTCTATAATAATTTAAAATTTGTGTTAATTTGGTTAATTCTTTAAGTTCCTTAAACCAATTTTGATAAATGCAAACTGTACCCCCTCCTTTCTTCATTATTATCTAGCTGAATTAAAATATTTTAAGGTTAGGGAGAAGTAATTTTAAGTCTATTTTTTATATTCTGCAATTACTTAAAACAAGCTCAGCTGTAATTCAATGAACACTTTTTCAGGTCTGTTAATGTTTGAGTACTAGAATATTTTTAATGTTTCAAATCGTGTGTAAAAATTGATTTCTTCATTTCTTTAGAGATCTTACAACTTTTTATCTAAAAGATAGGATAGTCATTCCAACCTTGGAGAAAATAGGAAATAAAGATATGAAAAGAAATAGTTTCTGTAGGTTGTGTTGAGCTTATTTTAGGATTCCAGCCTAGATTACCCTCTTCTCGCTTTATGTTTATTCTTATTTCACCCTGTTTGCAGCAGTCTGCCCGTTTATGCTGGACAGTGGTTATTCAAAGATCCAAAGATTAAGACTTTACAATTTAGCCTAACTTTTTAATCATAGCCGGAGGAAAAATGACAGAGTCAATATTGGTGTTGGCTATTAGCCTTTCCTTTAAGAGTGTATTTTGTTGTCGCCTTATAGGTGGAGCCTTGATTCCGCCAAGGTGGTCACACCCTTAACAAAATTTCCAAAAAAAAGCCAGGAAGGTCCGATATCTTAGATCTTAATTGTAAAGTTTTGCTGTAAAAATTTTCCCGCTTTGCGCGAAGTGTTTATATCACTCAAGACTGTGTAGCCAGGGGGGATTGGGGGATTAATCCCTCTTTCAAATTGCGGGAAGGCAAACATTTGGAAAGGTCCTGGATACATGGAAAGTTGGTTTGTAGCTGGGGGGGATTAACCCCAAATTTAGGGGTTAAAATCCCAGAAACTGTAAAATACCTCATATTGTCTCTCTGGAGTGCATTTTACCCATATTGTTTTCTTAATTTGAAGGAAAATAGTACTGGAAACACTAATTCCAAGTCAAAAAGCCCTTTTTATTGACATTTTCTAGCATTTTATTGCTTAAAACATTCATTCTTACCTCAAAATCTAAGTTTGGAGGCAATTAGAAGTCATTTTTAAGACATATTTTTCTTCCATTTTCCTAAATTTTTTTGGTGAACTTTGGGGGGGCCCCCACTTCTGAGTGGGGGTTTAGTCTTATTTCGAGAATGGGGTCAACGCTTTCTTTCACCCCTTGATGTATGGTTTTTTTTTGGTTTTTTAAAAAATTTGAAAAAATTTTTTAAGAATCAATTATGCGATGTATTCAAGCTATCCTAAACGTGAAGAGAAATTTAGGTTCATGAAAGCTCTGATATACAAAAATAGTATTTTGTAATCCAAAGCATCTGATTAGTGCAGTGAAGTCTCAAAATATTGTATTTTTATTTTGTATAAAAATATTTACATAAAAGCGGCAGTATCAAAGAGCAGGAAATCACGATTCAACCACATTTTTAGTGGCTTTTTTAGGATTTTTTATTGTAAATGCTTTGGTTACTTTAAAACCGTCTTCTTTAATTACTTACTGTTAACTAAATTAACTTAACTAAACTTAAATAAAGATTTTTATTTTTAGAAAACGTTTTTCTTAACTGAGCCTGTACAAAAAAACGCTCCTAACAATAGAGCAGGGAAAAAAAGGCGATTTTTCCCCGGGCGTATGTTTAGACAGAAAAGATGTAGACTAGTCTGAGAGACTGGACATTATGTGGACTATAGGAAATCTGCATTCGGTTTATGCCAGCTGCTCACTAAATAAAATTTCTACAATATGATAATGATTTGTTTATACATTGATCTAATCACACAGCACTGTTGAATTTTTTTTGGTTTGAGCAATACACGAATGGAACCAAGAAC
>JASAMX010005432.1:0-18219 GCA_030248175.1 Microlaimidae sp. YZB2_3
AACTTTTGTCTCCTTTTATTTATTTGCAGTCAAAGTGCAACATCGCCTCGCTCTGCCCATTTCAAATTTCGTTCGTTAGCTCGTACACTTTGTACACTGACGAGCTTTTTTGTTTTGTAATATTAAAGGATTCGGAGACCTAAATAAGAAATTGACTTAGGTCTAAGCTTGCTTAGATTTCTAGTTTTGTTCCCTATTTTCAGCCCCCTCAGCTTCAAGTGTCCCAAATGATTATATAAACGTTTCAAGTATGCTAAATTTTTTGTTTATTACTTAATGTTTTGGAAATGACTTAAATTCTAAAAGTGCGGTACACGTACAGAGTTACATTTTTAAGCCATTTTTAAAAGGTTATAATATCTTTGAAACCGGTGTTTCAATGAAAAAAGTTTGAAAGTTTTGGCTTGGGGCATAGGATAAAGTTTTGTCGAGAAATAAAGTAGTTAAAGGTAAGAAATTTGACTATGTACCGCACCTTTAAGCAAAAAATACTTTTCAGGTCTTACGTTAACGAGGGCGTGGTCAGGAGTGTCACGCGCTTTGTTTATTTCCAGCTCAAGACGCTGATTGGACGACTCGTGCCACTGACGGGCGTCTTCCGCCTTCTTATGTTCACCACACAACTGGTACACATCTAAAACGTCACGATTTTCTAGTTAAGAATAGTAACAAATTATAAAGACTAAAATATTATTAGATTTATTTGCAAAAACATCCGGTATAATTTAAAAAATAGCACTCTTTCATTTGAACCAAATCGATGATTTTTTATAAAATCCCAAGAATCATTTCTAGAATTTTACCTCCAGTTCCAAAAACTGTAAACCCGTTTTCCACTGAACAAATAAATCATTAGGCATATTAAAAATGACCTTTTAAAACCGGCAACACAGCTTTTAAGTATATCATGTAATTTAGAAACTTATTCATCAATTCGAATTTTTGGTATCATTTTATTTTAGATGCTCCAAAACCAACATAAAATTTGGTGGGAATTAACTATTTTCGAACAATATTACAGAAAAGTTCAATAAAAATTTCTTTTGAGATAATTATCTTATGCGGTTTGTTATCGCTGAATGTGAATAGGGTGGGATCTCACTCATAGATGACCATGGATCGGACAGCTAGGAGGTGGATGGCTACACCGGGTAAATGACCTTTTTAAAGCTAGGAGGGGGGCACCAGGTGGGGTTCGTACCCCCCATAGCTTTCTAGGGGGGTCAACCCGGGGAACCAGTTGGAAATCTAGAGGGGGGTCTGCTGGGATTCGTTTTTCAAGCAAAATTGTTTTAAATCATTAATTTAAATGTTTTAGCACATTATATATAAATAAATTTGGGGAAGGGAGGGAGGACCCCCCTAGATTTTTTTTCTAGGGGGAGGAATCCGAAATTTCAAAGCTAAGGGAGGGTGGACCCCACCCCGACCTCCCTATGCTCTTCTATGGCTCACTGCTTTGTTCATAAATTCGACAGGGAGTTACGTTTAACACTAAGTTCCATTTCCCTTTCCAAATAGAAGCGCTTTTGCCCTCAGAAATTGCTAAGAGTTAAAGGGGAGTTCAAAAATCGTTCCAAAATTTTGTTAATTTTTTATATGAACAATCATATTTTTAAAGATATGTAGAGATGCCATTATATACTATTTTAATACAAATTAATTAATATAATACGAATGAGACTTTACCTTTTAACAAACCAGTTCCCCATACTTGGAAGGGAAGGTCTGGTATCCTGTTTGCAATTTCTATCGCTGGAGTTAGCATATTTGAACATTCCTGCAAAAAAGGTATTCTCTTATTAAAACTTTAAAATAATATAAGAGAAAGAGATATTTTCATAGCTGGTAACACACCGACCGCATGAGATTATGGATGAACAAGGGGCAGTAAACTGCCTTGGAATCCCCTCCTCTTTAGGAAAAAAGGGGGAGGTAATTTCCAAAATTTTTCACCATGACCCTCGACTTTAATTTTATATCTGACCCCCTGCTTACAACATAAAAAATAGCCCCGCCCCTCAACACATCACGAAGAACTATTTTTTGATTCTAAGTTGTCCAACTCAGGTTGACTTTAGCTCCCTTAGAAAGCCAGGGAGAGGTTTGGAACCCTAGAACACCCCCTAGATTTTAAAATGCCATTTCAGGGTAGTGCCCCATTCCAAGCTACGGTCAAAGTGTTTATCCATGCTGACGATTGGCTCATAAAGATGGAGGAGATCATAAATTTTAAACTTATATCTAAATCCATTAACCATCAACCAAACAAAACTTCTAAAGTAAGACAATTAACAGAAAACTTTATAAAGAAGAATGATTTAAATTTTAAATTAAATGTAAAGCTAGTTTATATGAGATTGAAACCATAAAGACCTATAGGGCAGTGGATATTAAATGCGTAAAAACAAAAAAAATACTTGTATATTTTGATGCCTGAGAAAAATATGTCCAAGCAAAACCAAAGCTGCGGCAGATATACGGGAAAGATCTTCGTGATTAGATAACGCCAAACAGTCTTTTAAACTTCGTCTAAAGCATTCATATTTTTTAGGAAATAAAAACCACAACTAAAATTGCACATAATTTAAAGAGCCATTTCATTAAAAAACTTTGGTGGACACAAGATTTGAACCTTTACGGTCAAATCAAAGCTGGAATTTTATTTATTACATGATAATTCGGACAAGGTAAGGGATAAATGGTTTCTGTTCTTGACATTTTGTACTTTGGGTTCAGAGGCACTAAAAAGAAAATGTACCAAAAAACACCTACGGCGTTAAGTCATATGTCTTAAAAATGATCCTTGTGAGAGCTTATTTTTCCATAATTCTTAAGAATAGTCATAAATTAAGAAGTTAAACTGTTGTGGGAAATGGGGAAGAGCCGGTTGTGAAAGGGGGGGGGTAGAACCCGGAATTAGGAGAGGGAAGATAAGAATCCCACAAACGTTTTGTTTTCCCTGTAGTGAATTTCAAATGGGAACACACAATCTACCAGAATCATTTGGCGCATTTATGTTTCGGCTGCTGGCGCAAACTCCTATTTCACCAAAACTAAATTAATAGCAAAATAAAAAAGTGTCTGCGCAGAATGCAATAATAGACCACAATGACGTTCTCCACCTAACTAAATATTCTCAACGCCCCACAAGTCTAAACACCAAAAACGTTCGAAATAAGTAGCAGCCGTGCTCACCGCCCCGGGCTGCTCATAACTGCTACCTACTACTTCCTTATGACGTTTTTAAAATTTGAAGGGGAAACATTTAAAAAAACTAATTTCAATTCATAAAAAACATTTAATTGCATTTTGATGCTAACACTTATTCAGACTTTGCTATCTGATACATTATGTAATGTTTTATACTAATTTCAAATTAGTATAAAACATTACATATATATTAAAACAATATATATTAGTATAAAACATTACATAACATTATATTATGGCTTGTTTTGCTATCTGATGCATTATGTAATGTTTTATACTAATTTCAAATTAAACTTTTTGAAACAAAATTTTTTACGCTATTAATATGCTTTTCAAGCGAATATTTTGTTTGTTTGTAAATGCATGTTTCTTAACTAATGTTAACATATTTTTTCTCTCACCAAAAATTCAAAAAACGTGAGGGTTTTACATTACAAAAATAATCCAGCTCCATATAATTTCTGGGGAGAGCAGGTGTTTCTCAAAAGAAAATTCCAAAGATTATCTGTCTAGGCATCCAAAATGTTTGCCCTTAAGTCCAAAAAAATGTCTATTCCAGTAGTACATCACATCACATGACTAATTAGTTACCCTCATGTTTTGCGTTAATGGTAAATATTAAAAATAGCTTACTTGGCATCCTGATGACGAGATTGATAAAACGATTGCAGGCCTCTTACGTAATATGCGCCTGCACGCAAACTGTGTGCACTAAAAACAAAATATTACCGTTAAAAAGATTACATTTCTAAAATGTAGTGTCTACGTGAAAGAGTGTTTCACGTGAAAATCCAATTATTTTGTGTAACCGTGCACCCATGTGTATGCATGTAGCACGCATACATGAGAACAGGGGTGGTTTACCCCATACATCGGCACAAGAAGGAGATTGGAGTGGGGGAGGGGGGTGACCCCCAAATTCTGAGATGGGGTTTAACCCCCATACTCAGAAACGGGTCAAGAAAAGGTTAACCAGAACCCTTCCCAATTTTTGAAAAAAAAAAAAAAAAATCTTCACAATGACTTCTAACTGCCTTCAAACTTAAGTTTTCAGGTTAAAATAAGTGTTTTTAGCAATAAAAAGCTCAAAAAATACAATAAGAAGGGCTTTTTGACCTAAAAAAGCGTGATTAACCTATTTTTACGTGTTTCTCCGATTTTAATCCCCCCTCCACCCCAGACACGCTTGCCCATGTCATGCCCGCATGAGGGCATGGGGAACTTGCCTTTCTGTTGTTTTCTAACAAGCACTGGATAGAATGCATTTGTTTGGAAACAAGCCTTGGATAAAATGCATTTTTAGCTAAATGACTTTCAGTTTCCCCACTGTCACAATATCCTGGCTATGGCCATGGATGTTTGGTTGTTGTTCATAGCCGGGGCTTCAGATTATTCCTTTGAGGAACCTGACCGCATGCATTGGTCTTTCCCAAAGATCTTCTATTTTGAGTGTCGTTGGATGTTGAGGGCACATGAAAAGGTGTTTTACGTCATGTGGTTTGCCCCTGCAGTGGAGGCATTCATTTTTAATGGAGTTGTTGATTCTGGATTTGAACGAGTTGAGGCGGTGGCAATGTCCGGATCTAAGTTGTGCCAGGAAGGTTCCTGACATCTTGGGAAGTTGTTGTTCGCTTGTGTTCATTGGGTGGAGCTTTTTGGTTGAATCCGGTGGCTATGTCGGTAGTAAGTTGAAGCAGGGCAGTACTTGTTGAAAGTTTGGGTTTGAATCCGTGCTGATCTGGATGCTGTTTTACATGTTGGAGAAGGATCGGTTAAATTATTGCTTCTAAAATTTTTATAGCTGGATGTTTGGTTAACCCCCTCCCCCAAATTTTTTCTAAGTCAAAGTGGGTAGTGCTCAAATGCAAATGGGGTCAAAAGACAAAAAAACTATGTATGCCAAACAATAATAAAATGTTAAAAAGGTTTAAATTAGTTTGTTTGTGTAGAAATCCAAATCTCCCCATATAAAATGGGAACTGCTAGTTTGTTTGTGTAGAAATCCCAATCTCCCCATATAAAATGGGAATTGCAGTTCATATCATCTTACACAATATTAGAACTCACTACTAATACGGGCCAGTGCAGCATGATATGACTAAAGACAACCTTGTTAAAGGATTTAAGGAAAGGGCATGTTAAAATTATTATTGTAACTACTAAAATTGTTCTGGATTGATGGTCTGGTTTGGGCATCTTGATTTAGTGATTGTCCCTGATCATCTTCATTTATTGTTTGTGTCCACAATTTTATTTTTCAACCAATAAAATTCCGCACACTTGCCTTTGCATCAGTAGTTACAAAATCCCTCACACATTTCCCTTGCACCCCTCTTTGGTCCACCCTTAAGCTGTACCATTGGAATACCATTTATAATTTGAATTGTGTTTTACAAGTAGAGGGGATGGGATATATTCCATGTTGAAAATTGCATTATATGTGTTAAATATATAAGATATTGTTGTGTTTTCAGTGGCGATGTACACAAAAGGATTCCGCAACAGTAGTTTATTTGCTAACAGGAACAGATAAACAGCAGCAGTAGCAAGTAGCACAAAGCAAAGCAGTAGTATAGTACAGTCAGAGCAGTAATAACAAAGCACAAAGAAAGGCAAATATACACAACAATAATCAAGAGCTAACAGGCCCCATTTATATACCAGCAAAGCATGCTTCCAGAAGTTTCTAGAAAGTTCTTAGCCAATGAGCATTAGGTAATAGGTCATATTTATGACCTCACTTTCCAGAATGTTCTAGAAGGTTCTACATACAATCTTAGGAAAACATTTTACTTAAATAATTTTATCACTGTAGCTTATATCAAAGTATTAGCAGTTTGTAAAGTACCTTAACACCAGGGCCTGAGGTTATCCCACCAAAGGCGATCAGTCTAATTACAGCAAGTCTTAGTCTTCTGCTTCTGATTTCATGTGGAGCGGCAAGGGTTGTGAATCCCATATTCATCTCCAGTTGGTAGGCGTGGATTCCTCTTTTTGTTAGCTGCTGGCAGTTCATTATACTCCAAGTCTTGTAGCTCTGGAATTGAAGTGTATGCAGTTTTATTCTTTTGCACAGGGGCTTCTCCAGGATCCTCATCTTCATGAACTCCATAGCGAGGTTGGAGTTGTTCCAGGTGTCTGCGCCAAGTTGGATCATGGGGGCAAACCTTGACATTAACGCTTCTTGATCCAAAAACTTTCATGACCACTGCAGGTATCCAACGTGGATCCTTGTCACGTTTTGGACCACAGTACAAGGCATAGCAAGGTGTTCCCACAGAATAGGACCACATCTTAGCAATCTGCACTGAAGAATTTTCCTTCATTTGGAACTTTGTGGCCAACTGGGCTTGCTTTCCTTGAGCCAAGTGTGGAGGTGAAGACAGTAGGACATCAATCTTGCAGCGGATCTGACGTCCATTTAGCAATTCACTGGGTGAAAATCCAGTAGGCAAAGGTGTGCGCCTGTAATGTTGCAGGAATTCTTGCAGTGCCATCCTTGGTGCCAAAGATGATTTCTTTAGAGCCTGCTTGAAAGATTGAACTAGGCGTTCAGCAGCTCCATTTGTAGCAGGGTGATATGGTGCACCTGTTAAGTGTACAATTCATCGTTCCCTGCACCACTGCTGGAACTCTTCAGATGTGAAGGTAGTAGCATTGTCTGAGACAATGGTATGAGAGTAACCAAAATGAGCAAAGTCCTCTTCCAGCAGGTTGGTAGTAGCTTTTGTAGAAGTTGAACTTGTCGCATGTATGCAGGGATACTTGGAGTAAGCATCAATCATGACCAGCCAGTTGTTTCCCATGAAATTAACAGCATGGTCAATGTGTAGTCGACTCCATGGTTTTTCTGGTAGCATCCAGGGGTGAACTGCAGGTTTTGATGGCTTGTTTTGATGTTCTGCACAAGAGGTGCATAGACGACATGCTTCCATGATGTCAGCATCAATTCTTGGCCAGTAGACTGCAGTGCATGCAAGCTGCTTCATACGCTGCATGCCAAAATGTCCCAAGTGAAGCAGCTCCAAGACTTGTTGTTGCAATGACACAGGGATTACTACCCGAGACCCATAAAGTAGGCACCCGCTGGCAATGCTTAGGTAACTAGCTATCTTCTTGAAATCCTTCAAAGAGCAGCCCTCACTGATAGGCGTGTCCTCATCAGTGTCTTTGTCAGTATTTGTGGAACCTTCATCAGAAGCTAAGTGAGCTGGCCATCCTTCTTTAGTGTACCGCATCACTGTAGACAGGACTGTATCTTTGGATGTTTCTTTAGCCAAGACTCCAGGGTCAGTCGGCTTCAGCTGTAATCCAATGGTCCTGATTGAGCAAACAGTGTCAACATCTACTCCATCCTCTTCCTTGTCAAAGAAGGTGTCTGGTCCAGCTGGCAGACAACTTAAGAGCATCAGCATTTCCATGGTGAGAAGTTTTTCAGTATTCAATGGAGTATTCATACTGATTCAGGAACAAGGGCCATCTGGCTAATCTGTTAGCAGCCAGAGCAGGTGTACCCTTGTGTGGCCCAAACAGTGCAAGCAGAGGTTTGTGGTCGGTAACCAGAATGAAGCGTCTTCCATATAGGAATTGGTGAAATTTCTGTAAGGCATAAATGATGGCCAGGGCTTCTTTCTGTATTTGGCTGCAGTGGCGTGCCCAGGGGGGGGGCGGCCGTCCCCCCCCCCCTGAAATCCGGCGAAGCCGGATTTTTTCGTAAGGGGGGACCCTTACGTTTTTTAAATTTTGGGAGAGAAAAATTTTTTTCTTTAATAGTAATACAGAAACTTTCCTGATGCCTTCCAAAAGCATATTAATAGTCAAAAATCCAAAATTTTCCCGCTACGCGGGTAGTTTAAATTGACAATTTATCTTAGTTTTTCAATTTCAAATCGATTATCCCGTTCAGCAGTTAAGGCATACATGTTTAATAAAACTACTATAAACCCTTATCCCTTTATTAACGTTTAAACACATGTTTTAAATGTATAGGTATAAAAAAAAACCTTTAAAATTTTTAATAAGTATCATTTGGAATTAGAAATTTTATTGTATTTTAGCGCCTTAAATTCAAATTTTCTCCCCGGGGGGAATTCTGCCCCCCGGACCCCCCTGAAAGGGGCTCTGCCCCTTGACCCCCCGGGGGCTCCGCCCCCCAGACCCCCCTTGGGTTGATTTCCCCCCGACCGCCCCCCCCCCCCCGAAATGAAATCCTGGGCACGCCACTGTTTGGCTGTACTGGCACTGGGTTTCTGTCAGCGTTTTTTATACATTGGCGAGAGGGCGCTCACTGCCATCAGGGTAGCAGTGAAACAATACTGCACCAATCCCAACTTCTGACACATCACAAGCAATCCCAAGTTCCAGGGATGGATCAAAGTGAGCAAGCAGGTTCTCACTGCATAGAAGATCCTTCAATTTTACAAAAGCAGCTTGTTGCTTTGCTTCCCAGCGCCATTGTACACCTTTTCTTGTAAGCGTGTGAAGTGGCTCAGTGACTGTAGCAAGGTTGGGCAGGAATTTGGCATAGAATTGCACTGAGCCCAGGAAAGATTGGAGACTGGCAACATCAGTGGGAGGAGGCATCTTGAGTACTGCCTCCACTTTGGATCCCTTGGCAATGCCATGATTTGAGAGGATATGGCCCAAGTATTCCACTGATGGCTGTGCAAAAATGCATTTTTCTAAGTGGCATCTCAGCCCTTTTTCATCCAACCGCTGTAGTAATCTCCGAAGGTTTTCCAAATGTTCTTGTGGTGTTTTTCCACCTACAAGTATGTCATCAAAGTAGACAACCACACCTGGAAGATCGCAGCACATTTGCTCCATTATTTCCTGGAAATAAGCTGGAGCAGAACTAATGCCAAAGGGAAATTGTAATTGAAGCAGCACCCCTCGGTGAGTGCTTAAGGCAAGCTTCTTCTGGCTCACAGGACCAAGTCGAATCTGGTTATAGGCATCCGCCAGATCAATTTTGGTGAAGCAGTAACCTCCTCCCAGTTTGCGCATCAAATCCTCTGGGAGAGGAATTGGTTGATGATGGACCTCCAGTTGAGGATTCACTGTGGCTGAGTAGTCTCCACAGACTCTGATCTTTGGGCGTTGCTCTTTTGTTAATTGAGCTTTGCGAACTGAGACCACTGGAGTGCCACTATCATTGAACTGTGTGGGCTTTCACACACCTTTGGCAATTCCTTCATCATAGGCATGATTGAGGTCCTCCTGAATTGCAAAAGGCACTGATCTTGCCTTGCAAAAGACAGGTTTAGCATCGAGTTTAAATTTGACCTCCAACTCAAAATCCTTCAGGCAACCCAATTCTGGTTTGAAGACATCTGGAAATTCCTTGCATAACTGCTTGCAGGCCTCTTGCAATGACCTGTCTGCAGTATAATCCTGCTTGATCGCATGGACAGTAGTAGTACTGGATCCATTGTATAAAGATTCCAGCATTCCATCAATGGATATTCCCAGTTGGTATATAGCAGTTCTTCCCAGTAGGTTCAGCTTTCGAACTTGGCAAACAACGTAGAGAAGTGACAGAGTGTTGGTGTGTGTGCCAACACTTGTGTCCAGGACACAGGTTCCAAGAACTGGCATGTAATGCTTTGAGGCAGATTCATAGAGTTCATTTTGTACTGGTTTCAGCTCTGGCTTTCCCAACTTCTTCCATGTGTCAACAGAGATGAAATTTTCCCCTGCCCCAGTGTCCATTTCCATCTTCACAGGTTGATTATTCAACTGGAAGTCGCAATGTAGCTGAGGAATAGAATGGACCATTTTGTGCACAGACTTAAACTCTGTGTGCAGATTTGGCGACCCCAGATTTGTTCTGTGCATTCTGCTTAGAAAGACAGACAGCTTCAATATGCCCCTGTTTCTTGCAATAATTGCAGGTAGCAGTTTTGAAGCGGCAGGTATCAGCCTTGTGATTGGCCTTTCCACAGCAAAAACAGGAAACCTGTTTTGTAGGTCCCAAGTGCTGGCTCACAGCTGGTTGCTTGATTCCATCCATGTTGTTTGTAGCAGTCTTCATGTGCAGTTTTCCAGACAGGATTTTCTTGACAGGTTCAGCCTTGGAACCATAGACAGTCTCCTTGGCCACCTTTGCAGCATCTTCTGTTTCAATGGCCAGTTCTATGGCTCTGGTGAAATTGAGCTCATCATCCTTAATTTTGAAGAGAGCTTTTAGAACAGCCTCGTTTCCCACTGAGCAGATGAAATGGGTTTGCAAGGCTTCATCTTGTGGGTCCTTGATAGAAGCAAAATTGCAGGTAGCAGCATCATAGGTGAGCACGGTCAGGGAAGCTAGGGGGGGTGGTTACCCCGGGTAAATCAAATTTTGAATTCTAGGAGGGAGGTCCGGACCCCCCCTAGCTTTTTAGGGGGGGTCAACCTGGGGTGCGAAATTTTGAAATCTAGAGGGGGGTCAGGTGGGGTCCGGTGTCCAAAGCAAAACAGTTTTAAACCAGTGGCGTGGCCAGGATTTTATTTTGGGGAGGTGGTCTGGGGGGTAGATACTAACCCTAAAGGGGGGGGCTGGGGGGCGAGGCCCAGGTGGGGTAAGGGGCAGAGCCCCTTGTCAGGGGGGTGTCGGGGCAGATTCCCCGGGAGAAAATTTTGAATTTAAGGCGCTAAAATACAATATAAATTTTAATTCAAATGATACTTATTACAAATTTTAAGGTTTTTTTTATACCTATACGATTTAAAACATGTGTTTAAACGTTAATAAAGGGATAATAAGGGTTTATGGTAGGTTTATTAAACATGTATGCCTTAACTGTTGAACGGGATAATCGATTTTGAAATTGAAAAACTAAGATAAATTGTCAATTTAAACTACCCGCGTAGCGGGAAATTTTGGATTTTTGACTATTAATATGCTTTTGGAAGGCATCAGGAAAGTTTCTGTATTACTATTAAAGAAAAAATTTTTCTCTCCCAAAATTTAAAAAACGTAAGGGTCCCCCCTTACGAAAAAATCTGGCGAAGCCGGATTTCGAGGGGGGGGGGGGGCGGCCGCCCCCCCCCTGGGCACGCCACTGTTTTAAACCATAATAACTTTAATAATTGTTCTTTTTATAGGATAATACTACATTTTATTGAATAAAAAGCCATATTCATGTATAAAAAGGGTGTAAAAGCATAAATATGTGATGAAAATTCACGTTTTTGGAAGAAAATTAAGTATAAAAAAGGTACCTAAAATTTCCCCGAGGGGAGGGGGGGGTCAGATTTCAAAATCTAGAGGGGGGTCAGGGGTAAAAAATTCGGAAATTTGGGGGGAGGGGGGGGCCCGTCGATTTTTGTCTAGGGGGGGCCCAAATTTTCGAGGCTAGGGGGGTGGACCCCACCCTGCCCCCCCCCCCTTTCTCACCTATGAGCAGCATCCTGACAAATTCTGGCTGCCAATTCCTGAATGGTTTCTCCTGGTTTCCTTTTGGTGTTTCACCAAAACTTAAAACGCTCTCGAACAATGAAGCGTTTAGGGTCAAACTGGTCCTTCATAAATTCTACAATTTCTTCCATTGTGAGTTCATTGATGTCTTTAGGAGGCGTCTGTTGAGATGCCAGATTTGCAACAAGCTTGTAGGAAGTGGCTGATTGGTTTGTCAGAAACACTTGAGCTCGTTTTTCAGCTGGGATAGAGTTTGCCCCAGTGAAAGTCTGGAACCAAGCCCAATAATCAGTCCACAGTTCAGCAGTAGAATCAAACCCAGGGAAGCTAGGGATGGTGGCAGCAGTTGGAGAGGCCCCTACTGCTAAACCAGAAATACCCTTAACTGCGAGTTTTTCCATCAGTTGCTTGAGTTCATCCATAAGAAGTGATTCTCTCCTTTCTGCTTCTTTTCTCTGGATCTCCATTTGCTCTTGAAGTAGCTTGATCAGTTCATTAGTTTCGGACATTTTTGCAAGTGACTGTAATTACACCAGAAAAATAAGCAGGTATTCTGGGTAATCTGGGTGTCAGACCAGGAAGGTAGCAAATACAATGGAAGATCTTGCTTGTCACGCCAGTAAATCCTTGTTGTGTTTTCAGTGGCGATGTACACAAAAGGATTCCACAACAGTAGTTTATTTGCTAACAGGAACAGATAAACAGCAGCAGTAGCAAGTAGCACAAAGCAAAGCAGTAGTATAGTACAGCCAGAGCAGTAATGACAAAGCACAAAGAAAGGCAAATATACACAACAATAATCAGGAGCTAACAGGCCCCATTTATATACCAGCAAAGCATGCTTCCAGAAGTTTCTAGAAAGTTCTTAGCCAATGAGCATTAGGTAATATGACCTCACTTTCCAGAATGTTCTAGAAGGTTCTACATACAATCTTAGGAAAACATTTTACTTAAATAATTTTATCACTGTAGTTTATATCAAAGTATTAGCAGTTTGTAAAGTACCTTAACAGATATAAACAGCAAAAAATTTACCTTAAAGATTACGTATTATTTAGAATTCTGAGGTGGGTAGTGAGTAACAAAACAAGGGTAATAGGAATTTTAAGTAATATAGAGGGTCTTCCAGTATCAAACTAAACAAAATTTTTTGGAGATTGTAAAATATTATATAGGTTTTTTATGACTTGGAACATGACTTTTTGATCAAAAATTAAAGCGTTCCATAATGTTTGCTTAGAATAAAAAATGATGTGGTGAGAATCATACATGGGCAAGTTCGTCCAGAGTGGGGGGTTAAACCCCAAATTAGGGGGGGGTTAAAATCTGAGAAACGCAAAATACCCATATCGTTTTTTTTCTGGAGTGCATTTTACCCATATCGTTTTTCGATTTTGAAGGAAAAATAGGTAAAAAAACGCTCATTTTAGGTCAAAAAGCCCTTTTTATTGCATTTTTGAGCTTTTTAATGCTTCAAACATTCATTTTGACCTCAAAACTTAAGTTTGGAGGCAGTTAGAAGTCATTTTAAAGACATTTTTTTTCTTCATTTTTCCAAAATTGGGGGGGGTTAACTTTTTCTCCCCCCCCACTTCTGAGTGGGGGGAGGTTAAACCCCCCTTCTCAGAATTTGAGGGGTTAACACCCCCAACCCCCTTCCCCCGTGCCCATGTATGGTGAGAATGTGTATAACAAATTTCAATGTCCCCCCAGTTTCTGAAGTCTTTAACCTTGGGTGTAAAATTGCATTCGCTCCTTCCTGGCTTGTCTCAGCGCCTGCCCTTTGCATAAACTGCTCAGGAGAGATAAGTTTCAGGCTATTAATCAACAACAACAACAATGTCCCCCTACCCAGTGGCGTAGCCAGGGGGGGGATCGGGGGGGGGCAGCCGGCCGCCCCTCCTAAATTGATGCAGTCAGGAACAAAGTGGAAACCTTTGTGCTCCAAAAAAAGACTGAACGGTTTTGGCCTTCCCCCTCCTGGATTAATCCATTCCGGTCCAGGTACAGTCGCTATGTAGAAGCTCCGTCGTTGACTCCAAACTTTCAACAGCTAATGTCAAAATAGTCTCCTATGCTGACGATACCACAGTTTACTCATTCACAGTTTCATCATTAATTTCTGTTAGTTTTCTTAATTTCGATCGATTGTACAATATTAAAAATAGGTAAGTGGTAAGGTAAGGCATTTATGTCTTTGCCTTTGATATTTAAAGGTGCGATATACTAAATCATATTGTTTTTTTTTCGCTTGGTTTTTGGCATTGATCGATTCATCAGGTTTCACTGAGTAAAAATTTGTGTTACAAAAAAAAATCAATTTTCAGCGGTTGTCTAGATATTATCGCTTCATTATTCCATCAATTTTTTGCCGCTCAGTCAGCCAAACAGCAGTAAATATGTACGCCCGATGAAAGATTAAAAAACCCCTTCTGCCAATATTGAACTGAACCCAAAATACATCAAATCGTTTATTTAAAATAAAACATTATAACTGCGTTATAATAAATAAAAAGACACAGAAATTAGTATAATTAAAAATTTTGCATCTTTTCATAGCAAAATTTGCATATAAAATATCTTAAACAAATATGAATTTTTATCAGAAAGAATGCGTTTGCAAAGTCCAACGTAGGCAAGCAAAACACACTGTGTCTGGTGTTTGGTAAAAAACAAAAAGTTATCTGGAATAACCAAGCGATATTTTTGCTAATATCTGGACAGCCGCTGAAAATTATTTTTTTATGTACCTAACACAATTTTTTACTCATGAAACCTGAGGCATTGATTGATACCAAAATCAAAGCGAAAAAAATGCGCCATGAATTAGTATGCCGCACCTTTAATGGCAATACTATAATGAATGTTAAAATTCTTATGTTATGAGATATAGATTAATAAGTTGTTTTAAACTCCTTAACAATGGTTTTTATACTTTTGTGGAGTAGTCCGCGTCTCTCCATTAACCCCCTTTTCTTGGCGAAGCGTGTCATTTTGTGTAGGTTTCCCTTTTTACTTTTCAAATATTGTGTTATAAAAATTTAATACAAATCTTAGTGCATTCTAAAACCATAAATTAGACAATAGAAAAATTTAACTGGGAAGGTCAGATTTATATACGGCAAAACCAATATTTGCAGTAATATTTTTGTTATTAACTTCAACCATAGATCCTCATGCGCAAAATTTAAAGACGTCAGGCAATATATTATAGTTTTGTTATATAAAATTTCATCACTGGATTAGTTTTAAAGTTTAGACGAAATTGTATAGAAATTAGGTAAAAAAACAAAAGTAGAATGTATGTTTACGCGATCAGCAGGGGACAATTTTTAAGCAATTTTTAGTACATATTTTACAAAATTTTCACCTCCGGCGGCTGGGGGGACACTCCCCAAACCCTCGGGCCCACGCATTGTGTCGGTGGCCGCCGCTGCGCGGCGCAGGCGCTCTGCCCCGCTTCTTTGCCACATTTTCTCCCCCTCGCAGATCGCCCTCCACCCCCAAATAAAATCCTGACTTGGGCAAGTTGGTCCGGAATGGGGAGAAAGGGATTAAACTCGATTTTAGGTCAAAAAGCCTTTTTTATTGCACTTTTGAGCTTTTTATTGGTTAAAAAACTAATTTTGGCTTTAAATCTAAAGTTTGGAGACAGTTAGATGTGATTTTAAAGACTTTTTTCTTACTTTTTCCTAAAATGGGGGGTTAACCTTTTCTTCCCCCCCCACTTCTAAATGGAGGGGAGGGGGTTGAACACCCATCTCAGAATTCGGGGGGTACCCCTAACCATAGGTGGGCAGGCTCTCGGATTTTTGGGGGGGGGGTATAGGGGGGGGGGTCAAATTTTAGGGGGGGGGGAATGTCTGGCAAGACCCAAATTTTGAGGAGCGGTGTACCCAATATTTCTGCGCTGCCTTAAAATGAGCTTAAAACGCGTAAAAAACGTAAAACAAGCTTATAAATTTTATTTTTTAATTCTTTTAATAATAATGTGTTTATATATTCTTAAAATTAGATTAGAAATCATAGTTTTTTTTAATAATTACGTAATAATAGAATAGTGATTATATTGTCTTGATTATAAAGTCAAGTATCGCAAACTTTTTAATCAATAATCTTATATTTAATTAAAAGTTATATAGGTACATACCTGGGCGTAGCCAAAGCCAGGGGGGGTCTAAACCTCCCTGTTGGGTCGGCTAAGGGAAAGTTTGGAGTTCGACCCCCCTTTTTAGGTTGCCAGAGGATAAAAATTTGGGGGGTCTAGAACAGTGGCGTTGGCGTGCCCAGAATTTCATTTGGGGGGAGGGGCGGTGGGGGGTAGATACTAATCCTTAAGGGAGGTCTGGGGGGGGCGGGGCAGCCCCCCAGTAATGGGGGTCTGGGGGCGAAAGCCCCCCTGCGGGGTCAAGGGGCAGAGCCCCTTGTCATGGAGGGTTCGGGGGGCAGAATGCCCCCCCGAGGGAGAAAATTTTTAATTTAAGGCGCTAAAATACACTAGAAATTTTAATTCCAGATGATGTTTATTACAAAATTTAAGGTTTTTTTATCCCTTTACATTTAAAACAGGTGTTTAAAACGTTAGGTAATAAAAGGTTAATAATGTTTAATTAATGTTTTTTGAATAATAAAAAAAATGAAGTATATGACATAAACAAGGTAATAAACACTCCGCGCGAAGCGCGGGAAATTTTTTTAGCCCTTTTATAACGCTTAAAAATGTTTCTCTGGGAGGCGAATTCGGGGGGGGTGTCACCGGGTACCCCAAGTTTAAGGAGGGGAGGGTGTCAGCAAAATCCGAAATTTTGGGGGTATAACCCCCCCCCCCAACCCCCCCTGCCCACCTATGCCCCCAACTCCTCCGTGCCTATGTATGGGAGTAATCCTTTTTCCACCCTCACTTCTGAGCGGGGGAAGGGGTTAAACTCCTTATAATTTGAAAGAGGGTAAAACCCCTCAACCCCCATGCCCATGTATGATCCATACACATTTAACTAGCTGTGTGTTGTGTAATATCAGGGTCTATAAATAAAGCATGTCTATCGAAGCAGACCTGAGCACTGCCCCCCGGAGGTTTTATTGGGGGGCAATTCCAAAACGGGGAGGAGGGGGCAACTTTTTTGAAACGGGGGGCAATAAAACGAGAGGGCAAGCAGGGGAGAAAGAAAAAAAGAAGGAAAAAGAGAAAAAAGGGACAAAAAAGCAAAATTAAGGTAAAAATAGGTCTAAAATGGCTTAAAATGCTTTGAAATAGGCTAAAAACTGCAAAAATTTTGCGATTATGGCGTCAAATTAGGTCAAAAATGGCGCCATATCATCATTTTTAGGTACTTTTTTATTTTTGGGTGGGAGGAGGGTAAATCGTTTAATAAAGCGGGGGAGGGGCATTTCCAGACCGTGCAGAGGTCTGATAAAAGCAATAATATTAACCTGTGTTGAAAGCGTTCAGGTGAAATTCGCTCCAATAGCTCGTAAAAATCTTGGTCTCTACCCGCCTGCAGGTAGACAATAGCCAAGTTTAAATTTACAAAGGACCAAATATCTATTTCTTTCGCAACCTATAATGCAACAACTTTAAAAAAACATATTAAAAATTCAGACAAAATAAATATAATGAGTTTTTAATCGTTTTACCTGAAGAATAATTTTAAAAAATATTAAAATTAATACTTATTACAATAATATATTCAGATAATTTCTGTGAGATTTTTTCCTAAATTTATGTGCTACGGGGTAACGGGGGTGTGCATTCTGTACATCCTCAAAAACATATTTAGGTGCCCAGAGGGTTATACTTCCCACCTACTTGACCACAATTCCTCCCTTCCTTATAAATAAAAAGCAGTATTTTATACTCATTTAAGGTAGAACGATAGTTAGGATACCCTTCGGTTTTTGTGTATAACTCGTGCCGTAGGCGGAGCAGTGGCCGAGTGGTTAGAGCGTCGGACTCGGAATCCCGGAGCTTTAGGTTCGATTCCCCCTGAGCAAATTTTTAACCTCAAAAAATGTTTTCTTTTTATTTTTAACTTTTTATTTTTATTTTTTAACAAAAAATGCCGATATGATAAATGAAATCCGGCCACTTTCAGATCCAGTTTGGGGATTTTTTCAATGCTAATTCAATGCTAATTTTTAATGCTAATTTATTTATTTATTTTTATTTTATTTTTTTATTTATTATTTTTATATTTTATTTTTATTTTTATATTTAATTTTTATTTCAATGCTAATTTTTTATTTTATATTTTTATTTGATATTTTTATTTTTTATATTTATTTTTATATATATTATTTTTTAATATTACGTTTTTAAATGTTCTTAAAAGCTAATTGGGTAAAATCTTGCTTTGGGAAGCGATTTGCGCTTCCCAATTAAGTCTGTACAAGGTTAGGCGACAAAATAGACTAAGGTATTAACTTAATAATGGTTTATATAAGGATAAGGATCCATGAATATTGTAACAAAGTTAGAGCTAATTTACGCTTAAATTAACAGTTTTGTTAATTAGCTGAAACCATATATTATACACAAGGAATTACAAATCTACCTTATAATTGCGCAATGCGTTTTTAAGTTGAGAGGCGTCGGTGGGTCCGTCCTGTTG
>JASAMX010005434.1:0-67061 GCA_030248175.1 Microlaimidae sp. YZB2_3
TTTGCTTAATAATAGATATACATACTTATTTATTTATTAGTTTATTTCATTTTATTTAATACAGTTTTGTTAATTCATAACGAACTAACCTTTCAGATTTTTAATAAAAATTTCTCAATCTTTTGAATTTTTAATGCGTTACGGTACAAAACATGTCTTATATACCAATGTTGGTGAGAAAAGTTCGACTGGAAAGGAGCAAAACTGTTGCGCGCCCCATTTCGAGCATCCACACTTTTTTCGCCTTAATTATAAAAAAGGCTGAAAATCCATTTTTTTTTTCGTGAAAACAATCCTATAGATATAAACGGCAGCGTCAGGCACCGGTCAATATTAACACTGGTATCTGCGTTTCCGCTCCGCAGGCACTGATTGTCACCCTTTATACGTCAAAGTACCCGAGAAAACGAGACGTCATAAAAATCAAAAAAGAGTTAAGGTTCCATTATGATCCTGAAATCAAATATCTGGGAATTTTCCAAAATTTTATTCTACATATTTTTCCTAGCCCTACGTGATAAAAAGGAGTTTTTCTTTAAAAGTATTTTCTTCCACAATTGTGGTATAATTCCTTAGACATAATATAAAAATATGTCTAATTATCGAAAATACTGTTGTTTGCTTAATTTGTACGTATAGCTGGGGCCTGTTTCATAAAAATATCTTGGTCTTTGAAAATTAAACAAGTCTATTGAATAACTTTTTTTTTATTTTCTTATTTGCCGTTGAAATTCGAAAGGAAAAAAAGATCTCATATGCCATGTGCAAACTATTTAAAATTTCATGTACGTAGCGTGCGTATATTTAAAGTTATTCCAGTTTTAAACTTTGTCCACTCCGGAATTTTTCATAGTTCTAAAAGAAAAATT
This sequence comes from Microlaimidae sp. YZB2_3, assembly GCA_030248175.1. Taxonomy (NCBI): domain Eukaryota; kingdom Metazoa; phylum Nematoda; class Chromadorea; order Desmodorida; family Microlaimidae; species Microlaimidae sp. YZB2_3. The sequence continues at coordinate 870 of JASAMX010005434.1, forward strand.
TGCACTCTTACTTTGAGTAGGGTAAATTTTAATTTTACGATTTTCCCACTTGTTTTTTAATAAAAAATTTTTGAAAAAAATCTCTGAATACAAGTGAAAAATACAAGTGAAAAATACAAGTAAATAAGAAGAAAGTTATACCATGTAAATTTGGAATTATTTTTTTTGTTGGTTTGTGGAGGTATATTAAAAAATCTATATATAAAAAAATATAAAAAATCTATATAAAAATTAAATATATTATTATTTATATTACTAATATTAAATTATATATTAAAAAATCTATATAAAAAACACATATAAAAACATCTTTTTTATTTGTTTAAAAATTTACAAGTCAGTAAATTTTAAAAACTTGTATTTTTTATTTAAACTTGTAAATTTACCAGTATTTTTTACCAAAAAGAGGCCCCTGCTGTTAAAATAGAAGGAATTTTCTACTTAAGTTAAAATCGCAAATATAAAGAAATCATCTAGCAAAAGAATGAAACAAAAACTTTCGAAAAAAAAGCCTTATACTAAATGGAATAGTATAAAGCTACATAAGTCTAAAAACTGAAATGCCAGAAAAAGACTGAAAAATATCTCTTAAAAACCTGTAAATTAATAACAAATTTTATGAAATTTTCAGAAAAAAATAACCGAATAAAAACAATACGTGTAAAAGCTTTAGTTTGCGATTTTTAACCATTAAGAAAACGTAACTCACATACAACTCCTCTAAAAGTGGATTAAATTTTACATGAGTTAATTTGCTCTAACTCTTATAATATTAATTAAGTTATATATGTTGTTAAAACCGATACAAAAAAAGTATAACGAAAGCGTTACACTAACCATGAAAATTTCTGTCAAAATAAGTTATCGCATTGCGCATTAAATTTTGTAATTTATCATTATTTTCGTATAAAAAGGAAAACATACCGCCATATTAACTCCATATTTTTAAAACCAAATATTAAGTTTTAAGTCTGACAAAAATCCAAAAATTTATTTTTGACATAAGTCGACTTTTCTTTAAGGCCCGTTCACACTTATGCACAATGCACGATGCACAATACACATATATAGTCGCCTTATATTAAATATGGATTTTTCAATGTTTTTCGGACTTAGAACGTGATATTTGATTTTAAAAAGCCGTTAATATGGCGGGTATGTTTTGCTTTATACGAAAATAATGATAAATTACAAAATTAAATGCGCAATGCGATAACTTATTTTGACAGAAATTTTTCATGGTTACTGTGACGCTTGCGTTATACTTTTTTTGTATCGTTTTGACGATGTGTGACTTAACTAATACTGTGGTATTCACAGCTGGTTAACTCATGTAAAATTTAATCCACTTTGAGAGAAATTTATGTGAACTAAGTTTTATTAATGGTTAAAAAACGCAAACTAAAGCTTTTACACGTATTGTTTTTATTCGGTTTGGTTTTTCTGAAAATTTCATAAAATCTGTTATTAATTTACAGGTTTTAAAGAGACTTGTTTCAGTCTTTTCTGGCATTTAGTTTTTAGACTTATGTAGCTTTATACTATTCCATTTAATATAAGGCTTTTTTTTCGAAACTTTGTTTCGTCTTTTGCTAGAATTTCCGCCTTTTCTAATGCATCGAATTCAATGTCATTTATTAAAGATATAAAACATTAAAAAATTTACTCATTTTAAAAGAAACGTCATGGTCTCCTCATGATATGAATACAATTATTTTCATATCCAAAACTTCAATGTAATTTTAAGCAGTATACTATACAAAATTAAGTCTGGGTAACCTCGTAAAATTGTATGAAACCTGGAAAAACCATTTACTATGGTGTGGTTTTGTTGTTTAAAAATAAACCATCAATCCAGAAAAATCAAGCACAAAAAAAAAGTCCAAATAAAACTAATTTCCAAAAAAGTGGTTAAATCAGGTCTAACTAAAAAAACTTAAACAGAAGAAAAACACACTATTTTATATGGTTCTTTCAGGATCAATAAAATTTTACGGAGTTACCCAGAATTAAATTTTGTATAGTATAATGATAAAAATTACATTGAAGTTTTTGATATGAAAATAATTGTATTCATATCATGATAAGACAATGACGTTCTCTTTTAAAATGAAGAAATTTTTTAATGTTTTATATCTTTAATAAATGACATTGAATTCAATGCATTAAAAGGCGGAAACTCTCAGAAAAAGACGAACCAAAGTTTCGAAAAAAAAGCCTCATATTAAATGGAATAGTATAAAGCTACAGAACACTAAAAACTTACTGCCAGAAAAGACTGAAAACAAGTCTCTTTAAAACCTGTAAATTAATAACATATTTTATGAAATTTTCAGAAAAACCAAACCGAATAAAAACAATACGTGTAAAAGTCTTAGTTTGCGTTTTTAAACCATTAATAAAACTTAGTTCACATAAATTTCTCTCAAAGTGGATTAAATTTTACATGAGTTAACCAGCTGTGAATACCATAAGTATTAGTTAAGTCACACATCGCCAAAACGATACAAAAAAAGTATAACGCAAGCGTCACAGTAACCATGAAAAATTTCTGTCAAAATAAGTTATCGCATTGCGCATTAAATTTTGTAATTTATCATTATTTTCGTATAAAGCAAAACATACCGCCATATTAACGGCTTTTTAAAATCAAATATCAAGTTCTAAGTCCGAAAAACATTGAAAAATCCATATTTAATATAAGGCGACTATATATGTGTATTGTGCATCGTGCATTGTGCATAAGTGTGAACGGGCCTTAAAGAAAAGTCGACTTATATTAAATCTGAATTTTTCAATTTTTTTCGGACTTAAAACTTAATATTTGGTTTTAAAAAGTCGTTAATATGGCGGTATGTTTTCCTTTATACGAAAATAATGATAAATTACAAAATTTAATGCGCAATGCGATAACTTATTTTGACAGAAATTTTTCATGGTTACTGTGACGCTTGCGTTATACTTTTTTTGTATCGTTTTGACGACGTGTGACTTAACTAATACTGTGGTATTTACAGCTGGTTAACTCATGTAAAATTTAATCCACTTTGAGAGAAATTTATGTGAATTAAGTTTTATTAATGGTTAAAAAACGCAAACTAAAGCTTTTACACGTATTGTTTTTATTCGGTTTGGTTTTTCTGAAAATTTCATAAAATTTGTTATTAATTTACAGGTTTTAAAGAGACTTGTTTCAGTCTTTTCTGGCATTTAGTTTTTAGACTTATGTAGCTTTATACTATTCCATTTTATATAAGGCTTTTTTTTCGAAACTTTGTTTCGTCTTTTGCTAGAATGTATTCTTTATATTTGCAATTTTAATTTCATCGAAAATTCCTTCTATTTTTAACAGCAGGGGCCTGTTTCATAAAATACTGGTAAATTTTACAAGTTTGTAAAATGGAGAAAAATACAAGTTTTTAAAATTACTGACTTGTAAATTTTTAAACAAATAAAAAAGATGTTTTGATATGTGTTTTTTATATTGGTTTTTTAATATATAATTTGATATTAGTAATATAAATAATAATATATTTAATTTTTATATAGATTTTTTATATTTTTTTATATATAGATTTTTTAATATACCTCCACAAACCAACAAAAAAAATAATTCAAATTTACAATGGTATTTTTACTTGTATTATTTACTTGTATTTTTCACTTGTATTTTCACTTGTATTCAAGTTTTTTTACAAACTTGTAAAAAAACAAGTGAAATCGTAAAGTAAAATTTACCCTACTCGGAGTAGAGTAAATTTTTCTTTTGAGAACTTGTGAAAAATTACAAGTGGGCAAAGTTTAAAACTGGAATAACTTTAAACACACAACAGCTACGTACATGAAATTTTAAATAGTTTGTACATGGCAAATAATCTTTTTTCATTTCAAATTTCAACGCAAATGGTTCAGAATAAAAAAAGTTATTGATAGACTTGTAATTTACGAAGACCAGTATTTTATGAAACAGGCCCCAGCTTATACGTACAAATTAAGCAAACAACAGTATTTTCGATAATTAGACATATTTTTATATTATGTCTAAGGAATTATACCACAATTGTGGAAGAAATACTTTTAAAGAAAAACTCCTTTTATCACGTAGGGCTTTTTAGGGAAAAATATGCTAAATAAAATTTTGGAAAAAATTCCAGATATTTGATTTTACAGATAATAATGGAACCTTAACTCTTGTTGATTTTTATAGCGTCTCGTTTTTCTAAATTCTGACATATAAAGCGGTGACGATCGGTGCCTGCGGAGCGGAAACACAGATACGCCATGTTTAATATTGACCATTGCTGACGCTGCCCTCGTTTATATCTATCAGATTATTTTAGCGAAAAAAAAAAATGGATTTTCAGCCTTTTTTATAATTAAGGCGAAAAAATATGATGCAAAAACAAATGAGGACGGTGTCAACAGTAAACTTTGCTCCCTTTTCCAGTCGGATTTTTCTCACCAACATTGGTATATAAGACATGTTTTGCTACATCTAAGACGCGTTAAAAATTAGAAAAGATTGAGACATTTTTTTAGCTAAAAAATCTGAATGGTTTAAGTTGGTTTATAAATTAACAAAAAAGTTTGTTATTAAATAAAATAAAATAAACTAATAAATAAATAAGTATGTATATCTATTCTTAGCAAAATAAATTTATATATGACAATAGATACGTGAAGCTTGTATATATATTTCAATCAGATAAATAAACACAACAATTTTGTTATTCTCAACTTAGGTCTAGCAAAAACGAAGCATTTTTTCCAAAAGACAAAATCGAAGAATACAGACGTTTATTGAAACACGACACAGACAGACGTGTTAATTAATACAGACGCATTTTTTCTTAAACTATAGATCGAAGAATACACTTTTATTAAAGAATACAAACAATAATTAAAACTAAAAACTATTTAAACAAATTTGTTATATTGTTCCAAATACTTAAAAATTTTTGCGAAAATAAAATTTAAATATTTATATTTCACTATGTTATATTATATAATAAATATTTAATATCTACCTGGTTTTGGGCAATTTGTTTGACATTGTAGTGTCGTTATTGAATCTACACATTTTCCATTTGAATTGCTACGTACACATTTTCCTATCTAAAAAAGCAAATAATTAATATTAAGTGTTGGGATAAAAGTTTAGCGTAGTCATATTTTTTACATTGTATAAATTTGGCTAATAAAAAATTCAGCATGAAATTTATTTCTATTCAATTATTAATGTCTAATTTAAAAAAGTTCCTGCTAAACACTAAATTTGCTAACCGTTTTTTTAAAGAAAATTTGCATTTTATTTTTTGGTAGTGTGTGTACATATGTTTGTCAAATTTTCAGTTGTTAAGACAGGTAATAAAAACGAATGGGGATTTTTTTGTCTCGTTTAATTGTCTGACCTTTTCCGTTTTATTTTTGATTTCCAAAAATTTTAAATACAAAAACACTAAACTGCAAGAAGCCAAATAGCGAAAAAACAAGAGAATGTAAACTAAAAAAGTAAAATATTACTAATAATTTTGCAACTTTATTATTTTGCCTAATTACAATAGTGTTGTATAGGCTTGCGCAGGCGGTATTGTATCCGTTTTATCTTTTCTAATGTTATCCTAAAATCCAAGCGTTACACTTATGTAATTTTTCAGGCTATGATTGAATTATACCTAGCTGACCTCGTAAATTTGTTTGAAAGACATGAGCGGACCAATAAAAATTGTGCCGTTATGACGTTTATTTTTCTAAAACGAATTAGAACGGATATTTTTTTGGTTTGTTCCAGTATTTTCATAAAACATACAAAAATTGATTTTTCTGTAAAAAGCGCGTTTGAAACGAGAAATGGGTAGCGGGACATTATAGCTCAAAGCTTACTTTACTTAGTTTTTTTTTACACAGAGACGCAAGACGCGATATACACTTCCCGTCTAAGTCACCAAAACAATCGCAAAGAGTTAGCAAAAGGCTTTTTTTACTTTCATTTTTTGGCTGTGTAATATGGTTTTGATTGCCGTGTGATGCAATGTATAACACGCGGTGCCAATCCACCAACCGCATACTGCCGGCTAAGTTAGCCGGTTATACAAAAATGTTCTATTTTTAAGGTTTTTACAATAGCTTTATGATAATAATTCGTAGTTTTAATATATTTTGTAACTTTAATCAAAATAAATGATTTTTCAACGTTGAAATTTGAAAACAAAATAATAAAATAATTTAATAAAAAAAAACGGCTTTAATATTTGAATATAACTAATATTTGCTTGTATTTGAAAAAATATTGATCATATTGTTAAAATATTATGTTTTTGAACATAAAACAAAAGAAATATGAAATTTGAAATTTTACTGAGAAAAAAAAGTTAAATTCAACCAATAAAAACTCTTTTAGTAATCGGCTAACTTAACTGAAAGTTTATACATGCCGCGACTGGACTGGCCCCGAACCGCTAAAGCCTACGCCTAAGCCTTTAAACATAAATAAACTCACGCATTTTTTTAAATTTAGTTAGACATAAAGTTTAAATTTTACAGTTTCAATTTGTAGACGTATTAAATCAGGCTGACCTCAAAAAATAATAGGGTAATAAAAAAGAAGATTAATTAATATTGAGCAGTTATGATGGTTTTTTTAAACCACGAATTAAACTGTAGAATTTTTAAAAAATCCCGTTTTTTTCAAAAATAAACAAAAATCAGTCAAGTTTAAAAATTAAAAAAAAATTAGCAATTCTGTTAGAAAAAAAATATGTTGTAAAAATTGTTAAAGTAAGCTACTGAATCTTTGATATGAAGCAATTAATGTTCAAAGTTGTTATTTTGGTTGTAAATATTTAATTGAATATTGTAAATTATCTAGGTCAGCTTTAATTTAATTTGCTTACATGTTATTGTGCATATATATTATAATTTTTGAAGCAACAAATCTAAAATCATTTATTTTGCAAGGATTTATATAGTTTCATAGGTTGTGGATCGTTGCAAGGGAGTAAGTAACATAGGTCTTGTATATACTGCTTAAGCAAAATAAAAAAAACTAAAAGCTTACAGTATTCGTTCCACAAGTAACTTCATTTGACCATTGTAATTGAAATGTTATAATTATAAATAATAATAAAATAATAATCATGATTAGTGTACTCTTGTTGATCTTTGTTGGATTTTATTAAAAGTTTTTGTTGAAGACTCAGTGAAATAAAACATTTTTTATATCTGATCCATGGCGAGCGGAATGCTTAGTTATATCGTTAAATTTGTATTATGCTTTAGTTTTATTAGTAATTTTCTAAAACATTTTTATTAGAAAACTTTTTTCCTAAATTTTATTTTCATATGCTAAATTTCTAAATCTATTGAATTAATAAAAGTAATTAAATTTTTTATCAAAAGTTATTCGTATTAAAGTTATTCTGTTTAATTTCTTATCTAAAGTTATTCAGTTTATTTTAATAAAACCCTAAGAAATTTAATTTCTATAAAATGTGTTACAATTCTTTATGTACAAAAAAAGTTTTGCTGTTATGATATGTAAAAAATCTGATTTGATAAGAACCACGCTAAACTGATTTTCTGGCTTAATAAAAATGTTGCGCTATAATTATACTTATAAAAATAATTTTTACCACTGGTAAATGACAACTTAATAAACCAATAAATTATCGTTTTTATGCACATGACTGTGTGTCTGGTAAAATCAGTGGTTACTTTTACTTTCCTTTTAAGCCTTGTGTCAACGACATTTTCTAGATCTTAGATAAATTACTCATAGTATCAGTAAACTATGTATTTTGCTTAAAGTGGGAATAACTTTCAAAAATTATATTAATAAATAAAATTTGAGCTAAGCAGAAACCTATCGCGATTCTTATATTTTTATTATTTGTCAGGTAAAAATTTTTACTAATTGCTAATACAATTATGTTTTGCCATTTGTAAAATTTTCGTTTTTTATGTAGGTTTTTTACTGTAATATAGACATGGAATTATTGCTAAGGCTAATGATTTTTTTTATAATTACTAATAAAAATGTTGGTGTAAAAGAGCTTTAGTTATTGTCTTGCAAGGTTTTATCGTTCCTAAAGACTATTCTGCTCTAACATAAAAGTCAGTTAAAACACAATTCTGAGGAACCTACAAACAAAACTTATGTAACAGTTTTAAAAAGTTATACTTGTATTTCTTGTCAACTGTACACATCAGTGTGTTATTTAATTTGTAATAGATTTCAATATTTGTAAAAAATAAAATTTTTAATCAATTTTCTATCATAATTTTTATTCGCTCTTAGAAATTGAATTTTTCCGTCTAAGATCTCTTATAATTAACAAAAAATACATCTTAAAAAATAATAAAAGTTTTTTTGAACACTATGCCTACATCTTATTATTTTGAATATATATTTTTGGGAAACAAAAAAAACTTTGATCTAATTCTGTAGTATGGAGTTTTTTCAAATATTAAAATAATAAAACGACTACAATTGTTATTCCAAGCGGGAAAGCGAGACTATAGGCAAATCAAACCTAGCTGACCTCACGATTCTTTGTATTGAATCAATCCACTATTTAACATTAAAACAATTTAAAATTTTTAGCAAAAATGGTTTAATATTAATACCTTGTTTTAACAATTATTTATGAAATTACTCAACTTTAAACAAAAGTCCAAATTATTTAATAGCTAAAGTTGACTAAACTCAAATGCCATCAGGAAAACCCCCTAACCATTTGTTTTAAAATAATTTTAACATGTTTTTAATGGCGTGAGATTTTTGAAAATACTTTAAAACCACAAATTTTAATTAATTTCGGTCCTTAAACAAATAATTTGTGATTTGGAAGAACATTCAAAGAGTTGATTTCTAATTATTTGTAATGGTTCAAAAATTAATTAAAATTAAAAAAACAGCTCTCAAATTGTAAATTAAGTTTTGTTTGTTTAATTTTAATTGAAATGTGTACTAAACAATTCAAATTCTATTTTTTTACACAAATCATTGCAATTTATTCTTATTTAATGGTTTATTTTAATAATTGTTTGAAATAAAAGAAATGAAAAAAATGACGTTTATTATAAAAACAATATGCTAATCTACTTATCTTTTAAATAAAAAACGAAAAAATAAAGTTACATTATTTCAGATTAGTACTTGTTCATAGATTTTATGCAAAAACTTTGCTTGTTAGATTTAAAGCCTTTAGGTTTAGTTTTTATGTATTTTGTGAAAAGGCGGGGATTAAAAAGCTCTGCGTTCCAATTCGTTTTTTGAACGTCATAACTGGACAATTTTAATTGGTCCGCTCATGTCCGCATACAAATTTATTAGGTCAGCCAGATATATAATTCAATCATAAAACAAGTAACGTTTAAAAATTGTAAAAGCTTGTACTAATTTATACTTGATGTTATTTTATTTTTATTACAAGTAATATATGTAAAGAATTTTTTTATGCCAAAAATGCTCGCATAGAAAGCTAAAACTTAAATTAGGATTTGTTTTATTTTTTGTATTTAATGTGAAAATACTTTAACAAAATTATTCAAAGAGATTTATTTAAAACTCATCAAAAAACATTCAGACTTTAAAAAATAAAGTTTTAGGATTAAAAAACAATGAATTTTTTGTTTTATAGGCTTAAAACTGATATTTTTTATGAGCCATATACAAAAACTTCTATAGTTTTATAACAGCCATTTTTAAAACTTTTGTTCGCTGCTTGAATTTATATATGTGAGTTTGTAATGATAATCTTTTCTTTCGGCGCGCTTAAATCTGTAAATGCTACAGCTGCTTGTTTCTTGTTTTAAAAATTATTATGGGTAGAACAGATGGGACTTTTTATTTTGGATAAATCTTTTAACCATTGATCTCAGTTCAATATGCAACATCTGTTTTTAAGTTCAGTTTAAGGACAATGAAACGTGCACTTTTCCATAAGATTCTATCTTTTTTGACGTCATTATAGCTTATCAAATATTTAGAAGCCTGTATTTTGGTATTGGACTGTGGACTGTTTGATTAAGCAAACAAAAAACACTAGTAAAAAACGAAATAACGTTAAAGAGTGTATTTGTTGCCGTATGGGTAGCAGCAAGAATGTATGCATTCTTGGTATCCTTAAACAAAAAATAACATATTATTTTCTATTACGAGCAAAATCGTTATCTATGTGTAATGAACAAATGTCGCGGCAGAAAGCGTAAAAAATAAACTCTCTCAAAATCAACCTTTCTCACAAAGTTAAATAATTGGAACACTGTTTGGTTTTCGCAGAGCGAGAAACTCAATAAACTTTTAAAAAATCCGCATGGTATTTGGTGATAATGGAGGTAGATGGTCAAAATGGCGTAAATAAGTTGCATCCTGGTTACACGAGAAAAGGTTTTAAAAAATCTTTTATTAGTAAAAACAAATTACATGATTTAAAAAATAACTCATAAGAGTACTTGTTTTACAGCATTTTTCTATTTTTAATGTTAAAGTTGAAAAAGTTTTGTTTATTTTGGGAAAATACGTGATTTAGCCCATTACGATTATCGCGGCCAAAAACTGTGTCTGCAATGTGAAAAAAACACGTGCCAGACCAGCTCAATGTTTAAACATACGCCCGCCCGTCCGGTAATTTTATGCGGCTTTTATTATATAATAAAAACATATTTAATACCGTCTAAATTAAAATTATTTATTTTCACCATATCCCGGTAAGGACAGGTGCCTCATATAGGAAAGTATTTGCCTCCTATTTGCTTTTATCAAAAATTTTTCTACCTCCTACATGCCCTCAACTTGCCTCTTACTTGCCTCTATTATAAATCCACCTGCCTCCACTCTGACTTCTACCTGCCCCCAATACATTTTTCGTTACTTCTTAATTCTTCCTACATGCATACATAATAAACTCACTTGCCTCCACCCTGCCTCCCACCTGCCTCCTAACTGCCTGCCACCCACCTGTCTTCCAACATGTATATGCTTTAACATATGAGGCAGTACCACTTGCATCTTTCTTGCCTCCACGGCAGTTTAAACTGCCTCTATCCTGCTTCGTACCTGCCTCCAAAACAGTTTTTTCTGCCTTCTACATGCCTCTATCGTTCTCCTACCTTCCTCTATTATAAATCCACTTGCCTCCAAGACATTTTTTGCTGCCTCTTACATTCCTCCTATCTGCATCCATTATATATCCACCTGTTCTACCCTTCTTCCATCCTGATCCAAGACATTTTTTGGTAACTTTTGCTTGACTCCAAGGCAAGTTATACTGCCTTTTACCTACCTCCAATCTTCCGAAAGCTGCCCTTCAGATTTTCGTTTGTTTCATATAGCTAAATTTGATACTAATTAAGTTTTGTAAAAAAAATTATTTACTATTAAAGATTATTTCTATCAGGGTAAAAATAGCAGGGTGTTTAAGACCACTTTTTTTCGGGAAAATATCACGTTCGGAGAAATATGTGACGCAACTAAATAACAATTGGTTAAAAAACCCTGGAAATTTTTTTAAATTTTTTTGCTCGCGCGTTTATTGTTTATTTCTTTTTGACGGAGAGCTGTTACGCCCTTAATTTCAGCCTGGAGGACTTAATCTTTAGGTGGATTTCTTTTTGAAATAAATATCTTTAAAATAATTGTTGGTTTAACATAATTAACAAAATCCCCGAAAATTGAGATATTGGGCAATCACAATTTAAATTCAAGAGTATTAACTATTTTTTCACTATGGGCTTATTTTCCAAAACAAGTAAAATCGGGTTTCTCATCACGAAATAAAATTTCTTCCTAAAATTTACCTCATTTACTCAATTTTATCTGAGAGTGAAGAATTAAATAATTTCATTTCATCATATTTTGTTTCAATAGATCTATTTGGTATAACAAAATTATGGACCGGATGTCCCGCAATGAAACTAAGGATTTTAAAACATTTTTTTATTTTAAGTACTACCTATATTAATACAGTCAGTTTTAGAATTTTACCGGTTTCGGTTTTAATGTATAACATTAAAAAATTTTTTAATAACCAAAAAAAGGTGTTACAAAACACAAATATAGTTTCAAGGTTGAATGCGGATGCAGAAACACTAATCAAATAATACGTTTCTAAATGTTGTTTGTAACCTACTGTTTGTCAATAAATAAAAATTGACTAAGAATAAAAAAAACAGACAATTATTAAATCAATATAAAAACTAATAATTGATGGTAGATGTGCGCGTGTTTTCGAGTATAATACCCTGTAAAGACGGGGTGACTCAATTCGAAAACAGGTTTTTTACTTGCCTACCCCTGCCTACATTGCAAATTTTTTTCCCTCTTACCTGCCTCATACCTTCCTCAATTTTAAATTTACCTGCTTCCAATCTGCCTTCTACCTAACTCCGAGGCAGTTTTATAGCTGCCCCACCCGCCTCCTAACTTGTATATGTTTCAGCACAGGAGGCAGGGCCACCTGTCTTCTACCTGTCGGTACGGGGTCATTAGAGCCTCATGCAGGGAACTTAGAGCCATCAAAAATTTTTGATAACTTGGAGCCACGAGCAATGGGAACTTAGAGCATTTAAGAAAAAAAATAGTTTCGAGTTAGATTTAGGCTTCGCTTAGGCTCAAATTTTCCCAATTAGGGCTCCGATTTCCCTATTTTTGCCTCCAAGTTCCAGCTCCAAGTTTCCAAGGCTCCATCGACCCTCTGCCTTCTCCTGCCTTCTACTTGCCTCCAAGGCAGTTTTACCTGCCGCCTACCTGCATCCAGTCTTTCGAAGGCAGGTTCAAGAGCCGTCTCTACCGGCATACGAGGTATAGGTACAACTCGACATGATGAAACAAAGAAAAACCAGAAAAGCCGTTCGATTTTAAGTTACAAACGAAAATGATTGTATAAATTTTTAATCATTAATACCTTAACCAACATGAATTATGACTCATTTATTCGCAGCTATTTTAAATTGGCGCTTAATTATTTATTAATTTATTAATTACTAAGCAACTAAATTCATCCGCAAACGAAAATAACTCCAAAGTTTTATTGGTTTGCGTCTTGTATTTGCGTTCCTTGGACTAATTCAAAACTGAAATTATTTTGGCCCAATTTTTACGATTTAGTTAAAAATTTACTCAGAAAAAGAGCATTTTAATAGAGTACAGCGAAATCTGGTATCCTAAACCCAAGAGCCGCCAAGACAATCAAAAAGCAGTTGTTTTTGCGCAAACTCCCTTACATATATTAATTGGAAATAACTAGCCCGTGTCAGCCGTACAGCTACCATAAAGTGTTTCTGGTATGTCTAAAACATTGCCATAAAGTTTCTACCATACAAGGAAGTAAAACTTACTATATTTAGTCAGTAAAACTAAGGAAGTTTGGATTTCTATTTTATAGTTTCTTATAGTCATCAAAAACCCCCGAACAACTATTTTTAGACTATTTTATTAGAAAAACTAACTGGTTATTTTGTAGATGTCCATGTTGCTATGTATTTTATTTTTCAAGGTTGTTCTTTTAATTTAAAATTTGACTTGAAATTCTCACAATTAAAAAATCCCAAAATGCATGTTTTTATTTACATTTTGGTTAAAAAATAATTTTGCAATCGAAAATTCTCTATGTGTACTTCTAAATTTCTCATTTGATTTAGAAAATGGCATAATGTTTTTCTTGTCCGTTAACTTTTATCTCTTACACGCAATTGTACACGTTAGGATTTTAAGTAGGGTACCTTCGAATGGCGAGTACTATTTGTGGTTTGCGGCTATATGTTTTGCCCCGTGGGAGGCTAACAAAGTGGAAGGAGCTTTAGTCGTCGTCAATTAATTTTTGTTCCAGCACTGAGTGGCTAAAAGTGATTCTATAGTTTCCTAATTCTCTGAAAAATTTCATTACCGAACATTTTTCGTTAAATTGAAAGGTTTTTGACTGTCGAGTAAGCCATTTTGGAGACAAAAATCATTTAAGTTCCAAAATTTAAAGACTTAATTGGTGTAAATGTGATGTTCAAAAAATTTAGATGTTGATTAAAAAAAAATCTGGCGCTTCATTGACTAATTCCTCTTACGAATAATGTTAACCCATTTCAGAGTCATTTTTTAAATTCAAATATTAAAAAACCCTTTTGGTCAAAACGCATTGTATAGCATAAAAGTGTCCGTGTGGACTATTTTCTATATTTGTTGCAAAACACAGTTATTTTTATCCCTAACTAAAAATATATAAAAACTAGAATTGAATGTTGAATATTCAAATTTTAAATCACTCTAATTTGAATGTAAAAATCGAAATGTTGAAATGTTTGAAGCAAGAACCAAAGTAAAATGAGCAGCTTCCAAAATTTAATAATACACATATCGCAAAACTCGAAGTTCAGTAAGAAGATTTATAACAAGACAGTAATCGCTCAATCATGAGTTACTAGCTTCTCTGCATATTGAAATGAACTTATTTCTTTGAATCTCGAGGGTGTTTAAAATCAGTGTATAACAATGTAAGATGCGCAGTATTATTACTAAGTAAATTTGATTGTTTTTATATTTGACAATATTCATTTTCTTTAAAAACTAAATATAAAAAGAAAAATGGCTTATAGAAAAAAAAAATTTTGATTATAGGTTAATGGTTAAAATCAGAACATAGTTACAATATGTTTCTTAAAATATGGAGTTATGTATACTACAAAAATTAGAAAATTATTTTAATTATTTAATTTACTGTCTCTTTCAGTGGAAAAATTAGGGTTATATAGCTATGTTCCTCCCTATGACATCTGTTTTTCACAATTTTTTTTTTCAACAGCCATATTTTTTTACTAAATATAAATTTTAAATGATTTTTATTTTATACAAAAAATGGTTTATATGAAATAATCAAACCCTTCACGATTATGTTTCAGTCGCGTAATGTATATAGGAATGGAAATTAATTATATTTGTTTTTTACCGAAAAACAGAATGGTATTTTAAGAATATCACATTTCATGCATTCTTGTTTTTGTTTTGTAACTTTGTTAATTACCGAGTCAAAAACATAGAAATTAATATAGTGAAAACACCAATGTGTTTGTGTGTGTCTCGTTGTCTGTCTATCTGTCTTTTGTGTCCCCAACACCAATGTGTCTCGCAAAAACTAACAAAATAACATATTTGATCAATAATATTACATCATGACTGCTTTTGAGGAGAGAAAAAGCTGCAGTGCGAAGTCAAACCTTTTGTCTTCGATTTTGATAATTTTTTGTGCAAACCTTACCCCTGCCCCCAATAGCCCGCAAAAAATTTTTCAACAAAATATCTTCAGTGGTTCAGGAGTTAAGATGACCCCCTAAAAATTTTTTTTTTTGAAAATTCTGTACGTGAAAGATTGCTCAATGAGAGTAACTATTTACAATTCAAATTATGCACTGGAAGAAAGCGGCTGCTTTATACTTTTTACTTTATCGTTCTACTACTGATATTGGCTACTTTCTACTTTATCGTTAAGATTGGTGCAGTATTTGTCGAGATATTGCGTTTCCCGTACAAAAACCCACGATTTTTTTGTTACACAAAAACTGCACGAATTTTAACCATCAAGCTATCAAATTAAATTAAAAAGTAGCCGCTTTCTTTGAGTGGATAATTTGTAAATTAAATCGTCATACCTAGCAATTTTTAACGTACAGAATTTTTTAACGTACAGAACCTAGCAATTTTTAACGTAAGCAATTTTTAACGTACAGAATTGTCGAATAACGCCGTTTCGGGAGGTCATAACTCCTGAACCATTGGATATTTTGTTGAAACAAATTTGTGGGCAATTGGGGGCAGGGGTAAGGTTTTCAAAAAACATATCAAAATCGAAGACAAAAACTTTGACTCCGCATCGAACCTTTAACTAAGAAACGTTTTTAAAATTATTGTTGTTTTTTAATTAAAAAAATAGATTGCAGATTTTTTAGATGGAATTTTCTAGTATGGGCTCAAAACTTGGCTCCTAACTTTAATTTTTTTTGGATGATGAGTTTTAAAAAATTTTTTGTGTTTCAGGAGTCAGGAATAAGCTTAACATTGTTATGTTGTGATTTTCAAGGCGGTGGGATTTGTTAAGAAGAATGGGTTTAGCAAACAAAGAATCAAAAATGCAATTAACATTGATTCTGCATTTTTATTTTGCTCTTTTTGACGCCTTTCGTTTGTCGAAATAAGCGAAAAGTACTAGGTCAAACTATTGCGAACTTTTCCAAATATTGCTATTTGTATGTATAAATAAGTTTTTAATTCAATTAAAAATATTTACCACAACATATTTAATGTAACATTTAATGCAACATTTACGACTATAAATTTTATATTACATTTTTCATTTACGACCAAATATTTTATATTAAATTAAGTGTTTTGCTTAGCGTCTTACATAAATTTTATAAAAACATTTTAATTTTAAAAAAAATAAAAAGATAGGATTAACCTTTTATACATATTTCTATAGCTTTTAATCAGTTGTATGTATCCCAGATTTTGCATGAAAACAATAAATTAAAAGCATTTTTTTTAAAGTAATCATTTTATCACTATTAATTTTGCGCTGAATCTTATGTAAAGCAATTTTAGTTTGGAAGTTTTTTTAAGCAACATAGCGTCGAAACAATTCAATTTTCTCAATTTGCTTAATGGTACTGCTACTCCTGAAATCAAGTTTTTTATAAACTTTCTATGCTTTTTCTTTGAAGTTTTTGACTCTTTAGCAGTAACTTGTTGTTTGTTTGTGTTTATGACATGATTTTTATTTATTTATTTAAACAGTTTATTTTTTTATTTGGTAACATTATCTTTGTTATCAATAAAAATACTTTTTTGTTGTGTTAAAATAAAACAACGCATATTTAGAAAATAAAAATTTGTAAATTCAAACCATTTGTATTTTCCGTAAAAAATTATGTATTAGGGCTGTTTGTAAATGGTAAAATTTGTGGTCAAACTCCATCACCTGTAGCCAAATAAAAGAATAAAAATCGTTTTATTAAAATTGAACCCATTACCAATTGAGAAGATTGCAAATTCAGGTAAACATATTTAAATAAAATTTTCAAAAAAGTTTAAAATAAGAAAACTTAAGAACTTTAATTCAAAGCTGCATTATCATTACCTCAGGCAGGACTAAAAAAAATTTGCGGTGTAGCATATGATATATATGTATACCCGTTGTGAAGTTTACAACACACTGCCGCACAATCAGTATTTTATTTGAAAATTCACTTAGACGTTATGTACGAGGTATTATGATCCGTCAAACATTTTGGGACTTTGAGCTGCATAAATGGGTACCTGGAACCCTAAATAGGAAAATGGTTCTATTTTAGTTAGTTTCATGCTTAAGATTTGGTTCGGATTTCAAGAAAGTCGAAAATTCAAGTTCGCTAGTAAAAATTGAGAAATCAAAAACACAAAAAAAACAGAAACCGAAATCGGTAAAAAAACAGAAATCTCTTGGTCTTTAAAATAAAATTATCCTAAAGTGGTATAACACTGTATAGAAATACCGCTTTGAAACTAATTCTTTATAACACTGTATAGAAATACCGCTTTGAAACTAATTCTTTTTTAACATTGTATAAAACGCATTGTTTTTGCATGTACAAATTTTATTCCTTGCCCGGACGCTAGGGGTGCAGTAGCTCGTATTATTGCAAACTGTTAGAACCGCCTTGTTTTAGAAATTAATCTCGTACTATTTATAACTCGTTATAAATTTAAAGTTAAGGTAAATTTTCGTAAAAATGATCAACGAGTAAAAAAAATTAAACTTGTAAAAAAACTTTTGTAATTTTTGTGGGTGAAATAATATGCGGTTTTTATGTTTTGGTTCTTTCTTTACCAAATTATTGAAAAAACAATCTGCCGCATATTTAACTATATTGATAGTGTTTTTCTCCTCCCCTTGTGTTTACCTAACTCTTCTAAATTTATAAAAACATTACTATGTACGACCGGTGATAAATTTTTATTTTTAGTCAGTTCTTTTGTACTCATAAAAGAAGATTGGGGCAGTTAGCCTTCATTCTGAGAGCGCTTATATAAAACATATATAAGCGCTCTCAGTAATAAAATTTAGATATAAAAGATTAGTAGGCCAAATCAGATTCATCTTTTTTAACATAAATTTAATTTAATTTAGTACAACAAAAGAAGCAGCAATAGAATGCAATCTAATGAAATTTTTATTTACCTCAAACATAGGGTAACTGACTTAATTTCGGCCACTTATTTATTATTTTGGATAAGTTTTTTCTGGTTTTTCCAGTCGACCCAAAAATTAGTCTAAAAATCAAACGATAACTATTTTTGTTGTTCCAGTGCAAAATCTTAAAATTTCTGTTACACTTAAAGATCAGTGGAGGTTTAAAGTTTTTTTATAGTGGCCGAAATTAAGGCGCGAGCCATTAACTTCGGCCACCTAGAAAAACCTGGCTATAATTATTGCCAAACTAAACAATAAAATTTTTTTTAAGGTTGACAATTTATCCTTAGGTATTGTTCTTGGTACATAATAACTTAATTTTTCCCGTTTGAAAACTTTAATAGTAATTTGCAAGACTTTAAATAATTATGTCAAAACATTAAAAAACAAGTTTTAAGAAACTGTATTTTTTGCTGAATTTTTATTTTTGGCTTAAAAATCGTCAAAAAAGTCAAACGAGCAAAAAAATTCTTTATAAATACGGTAGTACGATGATATTTAAAAACAGTAAAAAACGGCAGGTTCTTTCACCTAAATTTTAAGGTGGCCGAAATTAACGGAATCCTAAAATGCGCAGTTAGTTAATTGCGTTGCAAAGTGATTTTGAAGTAAATATCAAAACATGAAAATTAACAACTTTGAGCCTTAAATAGAAGATATTTTAAGATTATATTGTGCTTCTTTCTAAATTTGATGCAGTTTAAACACAAAGCAAAAATTAAAAAAATCACAAAAAATTTACTTTTTGTATAAAAATGTTGATAATGCAGAATAACAAAAATAAAAAACTTTTGCAAAAACACTTTATTCAACATAAATCCAGTTACTTTTGTGCTAGTTCTTTTGTGTTTTAAAAATAAGCCAATTTTTTAACACCCTAAATTGGTGGCCGAAATTAAGACATGTCCGAAATTAAGTCAGATACCCTGCACCTTTCAAACCGGAAAAATTTCTCACAATCCTACGGTGTGTACTCATATAAACAATATGCTAATTTAAATTAAAATTTAATTTTTTTTTCGATAAAAATCTGAAAAATAGAATAAAATAAATAAATACGATACAAAAATATTAACACAAAATTTTTTAATTGGGATAATAATGTCTCTTTTATGAAACCTGGCCAATTCGCTTTCACCAATCTTATCCTTGGGACAATCCCCCCCTGAAAATTTGCTCCCTGCCCGATTCACTCACGGCATTTTTTAAAACGTAATTTTTAAAAAAGACCTACTTCATCACATAGAATCAATTTACTCCATAGAAAGTTCGCTCCCTGTACAATTCGCTCGCTCTTTGGGAAGACCGATTTTTGCAAAATCGTAGTTGGCACGATTTGCTCTCGTTATCTTCTTTAAAGTATTTTTTTAAAATTATATTTCATTTGGAACAAATGAGTTCTTAAAATTTTTATTCGCTTCTTATAAGACTTATTTTACTGGATACAATTCAATTACGATTTTTTTTCCAAAAAAATGGCTGCCAGCCAAACTCTATTTCTTACAAAACAATTCACTTCCAGGATATCTCACAGGTGCAATATTAAACCGATATGTCGTCTCCATTTCCTTTTCTTTCACACACTTTCTGGTTTTCTAATTATAGTAAGTGCAATAAACAATAATTTATTTCGCAACAAAAACATATCTTGCTTATAAATTTATACGAAAGGTTTTTATAAATTTTTTTCTTACAATCAATATTTAGATTGCTACTCATCGGATAGGCATTTCGACAAAATTAACGAACCGTTTAATTAATTTCCGTTTTTGATTGTTTCTCGAGAACTTTTGTCCGTACAAGATGATTTGTGATTCGTACAATTATTTTATTGTTGTGCGTGAACAAGCATTTTATTATGCTCACTTAAAATAAATAAGAAAAAATAACGGAATGCATAGTTTTTAACTATATTGTGTTTATAGAAACTTAGTGATGGACGAAATTTTAAAACGCTCATAAACATCGGAACTGGAAATTTTTCGGAAGTGAGATTTTTCAGGAATCCGAAACAAAAACCCCGAAACAGAATTTTTAGATTCTTATAATCAAAATCAGAACCGGAACGTACTAAAAAAAAAGTTCAAAACTTGAAACTGGAAACCGGAACGCCAAACAAGGTGGTTTTTTTCTAAAAGAACTCAAAAATCATCAATTTACTTGAAACCTTTAATATATGAAATTACTAGTATAAGCTAAATTAAAACAGGTATGTACTTTTACCAAAAATATATAACATAATAATAAAGGAAAAATATGTGACTTCATATCTTTCTCAGACACATTGACTGCTTTTATTAGGGCGCGCCCTAATAAGAACGTGCTCTTATTAGGGCACTCGGATGTGCTAATTAGGGTCCTGTTTATGAAAGGAGGGCCCTTATTAGGGCGTGTAAGCGCTCTTATAAGGGCGCGCCCTAATAAGAGCGCGCTCTTATTAGGGCGCGCCCTTATTAGAACACCATGGCCCTAATAAGGGCGCACCCTAATTAGCACACTTATCGATTTTCAAAAAAAAGATTATTTATAAGACTGTTTTATGCGACTGTTATCGTAGCTGCAATGGCTCAGTGCCGTTCGGCCTACCAGTCAGCTACTGACCGGTTCGAAACCTCCAGACGAACTTTTTAAAAGTTGTCAATCTTGTTTTTTGTTTTATTATTTTTCTTTTATTTTAACATAAATAGCCCACGAAAAAATAGTCGTTTATTTTTGTTATTGTTTTTTGGAATTGATACTTGCATTTGGTACACCATAACAATTAAGTAATTTAGCATTTCAATTTTATTTTTTGTTTTAACCGAAAAGGTATGAAAAGTGTTTTCTGCCAAAAATTATGGTATGACCCTAAATAAATAAAACCCTCGTAGTAAAATCCATTTTCTTAAAAAAACAACTGTTCCGTGCTCCCTTGTATTTTTTCTTTAAAATTAGGACTATTCGCATTTTAGTTAATACACAAGTAAATCTTATCATTAAAAAGCAAGTATAAAGTAAGTATTATCATTTATTTTCACAAAACTAACACTAAAGGAAGTAGTTTTAAATCTTTTTTTATTATTTAGCTCATATTTCAAATGGATTAACACTTAAAATTTTGTAGGTTAGTTTTCTATTGTTATGGTGTACCAAATGCGATAAGTATAATTTCCAAAACACAATAACAAAATAAACGACTATTTTTTTGGTGGGCTACTCATTTTAAATTAAAAGAAAAATAATAAAACAAAAATTAAGATTGACAATTTTTTGAAAAGAAAAAAATACAACAAGTCTACCGTCTACCGTTTCGAACCCGTCACTTACTCAGTGGTAGGCCGAATCACTACCAATAACAATTGCATAAAACAGACTTATAAATATTTTTTTTGAAAATCGATAAGTGTGCTAATTAGGGCGCGCCCTTATTAGGGCCATGGTGTGCTAATAAGGGCGCGCTCTTATTAAGGCGCGCCCTAATAAGAGCAGCCAATGTGTCTGAGAAATATATGAAGTCACATATTTTTTTTTTATTATTATGTTATACATTTTTGGTTTTACCACTATAACGAAGTGATAATTTTTTTAAAATTAAACTTTCTGTCAAAAGTTATAACTTAACAACCAAAAATGGTATATTAACTCTACAGCGTTCAGTAGTAAAACTAATTTCAATGCAAAGAAAAAAGTTATTTTTTCTGTTATATAAAAGTTTTGGTTTGAATTATTATATTTATGAAGTTATATAACGTTTGTAAAAATGAGGGTTAAAATTTGACTTAAAGACGGAAAACGGGAAACAAATAGTTTGTAATAGGCGTTTTTGCTTTGAACCTATTAAAATATTAATGTAAAAATTGCAAAAAACTTTTTTTAAATAATTGAAAAAATATATTGCGAAAGTTTTCACGCCATCGGAAATGTAACAAAGTCATAAAGTTACTAAGTCGTAGGAAACATTTGTATCAAGCGACTGGATACAGTCGCTTAAACGTGTTTATGCATCGCGTTCGAATCCGCTGTTAATTTTACTGGAACATAAAAAAACGAAGTAAAGTAATTTGTTTGTTTTTTATAACATATATTTTAAGAGATGTGGTGGACTTTAGAAATTTTAAATTTCTGCATAAAAAACCATCCCGAGAGACCATAAAATATATAATTCATTGTTATTAATTATAAATCATTAATTATCATTAATTAATTATGAAAAAAATTAAGATTTAGACTGATGTCTTACGTGGAATGGAACCAGCGAAAGTTGGGATGGCGCCAAGAGCAAGAATTGGTAAACATGGAGAATTTCATTCAAGAGGCACAACAGAACAAAGTCGCCCACTCATCTTTCGAACGTTTTGGTCATCAAATCAAGCGGAAACTAGATGAAAACATTCTTCTGGTTAACGAATACTTTTTGGAAGGAGATGGGTTTAGTAAGTATTTTTTTTATGTTAAGAGAAACATAGAAATTTTTTTCTACGTGGTTCGCTTCTTTTTTTGTACATTTTTAATTTTTTTTCCTAGTGGTAATTTCTAAAAATTCATCACATATTCATTTGTAGCATAAGAAGTTTAAATGTTGATCACTTTTTTCGTATTTTAGTGTGTTTTTATTTCTGATATTTTAATTTTTTGACAAAAAAGGGTTATGTTTTATTAGGTTAAAACGCGGAATAGATCGTTTTAGTTTGATTTTTGTCTTTAAAAAACCATGCAACAAATCAGATTTTTTATTTTGTATGCAACAAATGAATTAATAATATAATACATTGCAACGTGAATTCAATTACCTATGGAACTTATCGACGCTTGCAGGTTTTGTTAGTGTGAAATTTACCTGGTCGATTTGATTATTAAATTTTTCGATTTTTGGAGCTCGAAAGCAAACTCCAGAGCTCCGTAGTTTTGCTGTGTTTTTATGGTAATTTACCTGTTTAAATGTGATAATTGGCGTTTTTGTCTGTTTGTACATCTCTGCGTGTTTGTGCGTGTATGTATTTTGGTGTTACGTTTTATATAAAAATATTTGTTGACTAAGGATTTACATTTCTAAGGCCTGGATACTTTGTCCAAAGTTTCCATAGGACAAAACCAAAAACTCCGATTTTGGGTGTTTGAAAGGCGTTTTTTGTAATTTTTCCAACATTTTAGCGATTTGACCTAATGAAGTACATGGTACAATAATTTGTTAGAATTCATTGAACTTCAACAAACGCTCCTAGAGTGCCCAAAGTAAAACTTTTTGTTTTTGTTTTTAGAACACTATACTCAGTCTAAGTATTCCTGGGATTTAATTGACAAAACTTCCACTATTTTAAAATTTTATTATGACTATGTGTTTGTCAATATCATTGATTTACCAATTAAGTATATGAAACGTTTAGTCCAATCATTTACGTTATTGCAACGTTTTAAAAATTTCAAATTACCATCATCAGGTATTTCTATAAATATAAAACTAAAAATTAAAACACAATTTTTAATACCATTGCTAGTTTTTTTACTTTAAATTGTTTTAAAATATTTTTTTTTAAATTTTAAATCATTTAAACAGTTTGCTAAAAATTTATTTTAAAAGTTTTACGTTTAAAAAAATTAATATATTTTGTTTTTTTTTGTTTTTGTCGTGTTTTATTTATGTTATTGTTTGATGAATGTACAAGTATAACTTGTGTCACTATGTAGGTTTAACTTGCTTTATATTGGTAAAAATGCCTGATTGGGCTAATTTTATATTATCGAAACGGTGCAATAACTAATCGATTATGATACAAAAAATTTGTAACCACTGAACAAAATGCAATAAACAATATATTTTTGAAGTCTGTGTGTCGAGGGCTTTTACATGCTCTTAATAGGACACTTAAAATAAAAAATTGAAAAAATTACCATTTTTTAAACTTGGGGATATGTAACCGAGTAAAACTTGATGCTATTATATGCAGAAAAGGGATAAAGTGTTTTATATCAGTCTTGATAAAGGTCAAGTTTCTGTATCGTAACTTCGATAAAAAAATTCAGTGAAATTATGATATCAAGTTATGAGCTATAAAAATTTTTTATATCAGTTGACCTTTTTGTCTAAAAAAACTAGTAAATATGAAAATCGGCCAATTTTCTTATCCTGGAAAACCCCCAAAAATTAAAAAAAATAATCGGAAAAACGAAAGCAAATAAGCATCAAAAATAATAAAAGAAAATGGCGCTAACATAATACCATGATTTTTATTAAATAAAAATGTTTTCGTTTTAGAGTTTCCCTAGATTAATTAATTGAACGAAAATCGTGTATAATTGTCTTCAAATCAAAAACTTTTGGACAGACTTTCTTTATTTGGAAACTTTCCTTAATCAAAAAATGTTGAAAAGACTTCATTATGATAAAATCCAATTATTGTTAATATAAAAAAAATCCAAAACGCTGGTTTCCATCATATTTTCAAGCCAGACTGCCAGCTCAATTGAATTTTAACCACTAATGGCAAAGATAGTTAGCTTAATATTTTGAGAGGCCCAGATGAAATTTGCAGTTAACATTATATAGAAATGGTTTAGTTGACTTCAAGCTAACTAATTTTTCCGCGATTCATAAACATGATTATTCTTTTTGACGCAACGGTTTGCTGTTTAAAAAAATAAATACATAAACAAATTTATTGTGGTAAATAGCCAAAATAGTTCTAAAATACTTAATAACAAAGGTGGATAATCTAATAAAGGTATGTCACAGCGGTCTGTAGCAGCGTGCATCATAAAATCCAATTCTGGCCGGACGTGCGGCTTCTGGCCGGACATACGGCTACTGGCCGGACGTGCGGCTTCTGGCCGGACGTGCGGCCCGAATTGGATTTTATGATGCACGCTGCTACAGAGCGCTATGACATACCTTTATTAGATTATCCACCTTTGTTAATAATAATTTGGGATTATAAAAGATTATTTGCCACTATAAAAATTATGTTTATAAGATGCTACAGAATAGTAACTAAATTTATAGTTTCGAAATTTTCGTTTTTTTTTAACGATACAATGTGGTTCTGAAACATGACAGCTGTATTTTTTAAGGTTTTAGTAGCCTCGTCTTAAAAAGAAAAAAAAAACAAAATCAGTCCAAGAGGGTAAACGCAAAAAATATATTTTATTCTGATATATTTTGGATAACTAAAACTGAACAAAATTTTAATAAGTTGTCTTGCGTTTATGTCTTGTTTACTTAAAACAACAAGACCTAAAATAATTTTTTAATTACAATTTTTACACCCTAATGTGCTTTTTATAAATATTGGTTTAAATTAGATAAAATTTAATATCTAATTTTGTCGTGTTTTTATTGGCTATTTAATGTAAGATCCTAATGTATTCATGAAAATGCTCTTGTGACAAAAAGCATCATTTAACTGAAATTTTTTTAATGTGTAGTGTTATTTTTTATGCATAAATTGTATATAAATATAAGATATTATGTTTGACGACTCTAATCATCTGTAGAAAACAAAATTTATGGGATGTATTAATGGTGAATAACACCTTAAATTAAAATTAAGCAAAAATTATAAAAGTTATAGCGAAAATTTGTAACAGTCGTATTTTTTACAACTATGCTGTTTGCAACAAGTTGTAATTTCTGCCAATCGTAGTTGGTTTTAACCCTTTGTTTTGGCTAATTTATTTTTGGCAACGAAAAAAAGTTGTACCCACAGCTGGCCAGATCGCGGATTCTATGAAATTTGATTCCCAGCATTTGATCCCCAAATAGTTGATCCAAGTAAAACCATAAAAATATTTCAGCAACGCAATTTGTTAGCAATAGATCATGGAGCGGTTATAAGTTCAGGTTTAGGCTTAGGTTTATATACTTAAAGGATGCGAAGCGAAGTAAATCTTTTTGTCTTCGATTTTGATAATTTTTTGTGAAAATTTTACCCCTGCCCCCAATAACCAACAAAATTTTTTTCAACAAAATATCTCCAGTGGTTCGGGAGTTATCACCCCACAAATATGGCGTTTTTTGACAATTCTGTATGTGAAAAATCGCCCAATGAGTATAACGACTTAAGTTACAAATTATGTACTTGAAGAAAGCGGCTACTTTTTACTTTAACTTGATACCTTGATCGTTAAGATTAATGCAATATTTGTTGAGATATTGTGTTTTTCGTACAAAAAACCATCGATTTTTTCGCTAAAAACACGAAGTGAAGGAAAGAAAGGTTTAACAAACTTCACAAAATCACTGCCGTCGTTTGGTGTTTTTAACGAAAAAGCTGCGGTTTTTTTGTACGGGAAATGCAATATTTCGACAAATATTGCACCAATCTTAAAGATCAAGGTATCAAATTAAAGTAGAAAATAACTGCTTTCTTTGGGTTCATAATTTAAAACGTAAATTTTTATAACCATTGAGCAATCTGTCACGTACAGAATTGTCGAAAAATGCCATTTTTGGGGGGTTCATAACTCCTGAACCACTGGAGATATTTTGTTGAAAAAAATTTTGTGGGCTATTGGGGGCAGGGCTAATGTTTTCACAAAAAATTATCAAAATCAAAAACAAAAAGTTTGACTTCGCACCGCACCTTTAAGCGATTTGAAGCTTTTAACTTTAAAAGTTACAGCTCCAAGTTTTATATTTTCTGCTTTAAGTTTCAACTTCAAAAATTTTCAGTCCCAAGTTTCCTAATCGATTTTGTCATGGATGAAAGTTTTTACCTCATGTACGTAACGGGAGTACGTTGTTTGATGTAGTTTTTAACGTTGATTTTGCTCATTTTTAATACATTTTAAAAGGCACTTATCGCGCGCTTTTAAACTTGGCGTTTTACGGTTAAATTAAGTGGTCGGATCAGAATTGAAAATAGGCCAAAAATCGGACTGCCTCGCCTGGGCCGGCCCGGCCTGGCCCATCTCACGGCCCGACTTTTGAATTTTTTATGCTTTGTTATTCTAAAAAATTCTGCTTTCCGAGTCGTGAGTTCATAATTGTTAAATATCTGGCTCGTCCAAAAGCTAAAAATCACAGCACGACCCGTTTATTTGAAATGCATAATATTTATTTTCTTTCTTTTTCAAAATAACAAAAACAACGATATACAGTATTTTTTATAATTTTACCAAAAACCACCGAGTTATTTTCCTTTAGATCCAAATACATTTCCAAGAAAATTGTAAGGGTACGGGATTCGATGAAACCAAAGGAACATTAATGTTTCTCTTGACTTTAATGTTTCTTAAATATAAAATCGAACTTTCGACATACGATATCGCGGGAGATATGGCAATATAATAAAATTATTTAAAAAACATGTTTGTTAGAAGTGAAAAAACTATTTTAAGTAATTTGTTTAAAAAAAGCATATTGCAAACTTCGATGCAGCGTATGAAATAAATTTTATTTAAAATTAAATCACTACAAAATTAACAAAACCTCACTACTAGCATATTTACTGCGCAGCGTTCAGTGTAAGCAACGTTACCTTTTTTCCCGCATATAAGTTCTTTTTAATTATTGTACTTATAAAATATTATGAAATTTAAAAAAAATATCCGCGCTCCAAAACTCGACTGATAACGAAAACAGGAAAAGGAATGGTGTTAAAAGTGAAATAAATAATGTTTCTTTTAAAACTAAATGAATAATTGTAAGCAAAAAATTTTAAAAATAAACAAAAAAAATTAATTAATTGCAAAAAGTTGGACATTGAAGGAACTACTCTGAATTTTAAGGACCCTTTCGTTGTACTATATACTACAACGCAACGCCCTAACCCATACTGCTATCACGGCCTTTGTCCTACGACCGCTAAAAGCAGTTTATAATAGTCACATGACAGCCGTATTTAAATGCAAAACACGTATGACAGATTTTCATATTTTTTAAACACGAGAGATATTACGGCGCTTTGAAAGTTCTAAATTTTAACAAATAAACTATACAGGAAAACATATTTCATGCAATTTTTTTTTCATTTCAATGTCACACCGGATTTCGGAGCAATCCACCCCCATTTTGTACGATAAATTTTAAAATATTTTTAAATACAACAATTCAAACAAAACCTTTGCAATGGTGACAAAAGATAATTTGTGGCCTATATTGCAAACAGTTTCACTAATAAACGCTATGCAGTGAATGCGTTAGTGTGGTTAAAATAGTGTTATTTTTGCATTCGTAAGATTTTTATATTGTTACTTTACGTGAGATACTTTATGTTAAATATTCCGATTTTTTCCATAAGAAAACTGTCTGAAGACAACAACCGACCAACTTTAGACAAATAAAGCTTGTAATATATGATTGTATAAAATTTTATGACTTACTAAATCTATTAATAATAAGGTAGGAACTTCTGATATTTGTACCCTTTAATATCATGTTCCAGGCTACAGGGTTTTTGAAGCCACCAGCAGAAAACTTGTAGCCGTCGAAAAATAGAAATTTTAAGCCAAAAATAAAAAAATGGTTTGAGAGTAGGTTTAGGCGTTCGTTTAGGTTTAAATATGGGTTTTAGCAAGTTTACACTTTCGGTTCCAGGCTCCCTACTTTAGGCTTGAAGTTTCCCATTTTTTGGCTCCAGTTCAAGCACCAACTGCCCTCGGCTCCAACGACCCTAAATTTATAACGAAAACTTGCGCGAAACGTATGATTTTTTTTAAGGTTGTTATTAATTAAAAAATCTTAAAATCTTACCAATAATTTTTTGATGCTTGGATAATAGGTTCATCATTCAATTTTTCTGTAAAAACATAAAACACCGATCATTGGATTAGGCTTCACCACGCTTTACGTTTTTTTGTCAGATATAATAATAGTATTCTGAGAAATGGATTTTTGGATTGAAGAAATTAGTTTGTGGTAAAAAAAGGAAGCGGCAAACTTCTTTGAAGTGTCTACAAAAAGAAATAAGCTGCCATGAAATTAAATAATTTTTCGGATAAATATTACAGAAGAATACTCTGACAATCTCCGCTCAACTGAATCAATTGTGGGCAATAGCACAATATGTTTAGACATAATACAAAGAAACAAATTTGAAATAAATATATTACCTAACTCCCTGGAAAACAATAATGTTCTATCTTCCCGCAGGTAAGAATATTTTTAGTGTTTATTGTGCAATAATCTATAATAAATGTATACATGTGTGTGCGTTCATTCTTTCAATATAACGACATTGATTTTGTATATTGCATAAAATAATTACAGATTAATTTCCGAAAAAAATTAATTTAATAAATGTTCAAATCTTATAAATAATTTCGAGTTAAATTAAATAAACACAGCATGAAACCACTTATTGGTAACTTATTATTACTATATATGGACGAATAAATCCCAGTACAAGATAGGTCAATAACGTCTTACCACTGAATGGCTATATATAACAGGTAAAATGTGGCCCTTTTTTATTTTCAATTGTTTAATTGCTAAATTATCATTCTCTATGAAATATTCTAATTATTACATTCGCACGAATTGAATTTGATGAATTTTGTTTGCTCAATATTTGTATATTTAGAAAAAAATATTTTAGTGTAAAAAAATTTAAAAAAAGGCATGAGGCGTTATTGAAAATTCTATAAACCTAGGAAAAACCCCACGATAAAGTAAAACAGATTATTTAATATTTTTTATTAAATGATTTTTTATTGTTTAATACATAGTTGTTTTAATTATAAATAAAAAAACAGAAAAATTTATCTTAAATATTGGCGTTCGAAACAAAGCTTTCAACCACGTTGAGGTATGTGTGCTCTTCTGCTGTAAATTGTTCTTACCATAACAGAATAAGTCAATGTCTTCATAACAAAGTTCGTAACTGTGACTGATTTTATCTATGAACACATAAATTTTTTGAACGTAATGCGTCAGAGACACGTTAATTTTATGCTGAATGTGACTTTTTAGGTCGTATTAAGACGAAATAGTCTTTAAACCGAACTGCAGCACTAAACGCAGTAATATACTCCAGCTGGATTTTGTGTGGCAGTTTTGCGTATTATATATCCATCCGGGTACTCAATTTGAGAGATATTGTTTAGCTTCTGATTAATAACCTTGCATAACTTAACCATTAAGAATATTTGGCGTTTTATAATTCTAACTTATATTAAAATAACGTTTTTTAAGTTTTAAGACAAATATATTTAAACCCAAAACATTGAACCTAACGCGAAACATATAAAACAAGGCACTTTAAAAATTTTAATTCATTAATTAAATATAATTATACACCGGTTTGTTCAACTAAAACCATTGAAGGTTTTTTTTATTGAAACCTAAAAAAAGAAATAAGCAGTTAAGATTTTATACCGTCGATGTTGTGGCGCAGTGGCAGAACGCACGTCTTGCCTTATTGAAAGTGACAAGATCAAGTCCTGACTCAGACACGCTATTATTGTGATAATATTAATCGTTTCTAAAATATTGTTATAGATAGTATTCAATTGCGAGTAATATCGGTTTTGCGTGTCCTGCTTTATTAAAAATGAATAAACTTTAAAAATTGCAGTTGATCTTAAAAATTTCAAGCACAAAACTGCTTGAGAAGGGCTCATTCTTGTTGTAATATAGTTTGTTTTCTGTATGAGCCGATGGATCTATGGATACTAAACAGCAAACGAAGTATAATTTATTAAAGTTTAATGTATTGTACCTGAAATTTTTAATTAATGTTCTGATTAAATCCTGATAGCCGTTCGCGTAAACAAAACAACTGCTCTTCCTACTTTGTGATTCACTAAGCGATTCGCTAAGAAAAAATTGCTAATTATAGTGCGTTAAGAGTTATCCTTTTTGAAAATTGTAAAAAGTTTGATATTGCTTTTTAATATTACTTTTTTTAAAGATATTTTGTCATTGTATTATGCATTGTAAATGCACTTCCGCAAAAACTTTATTATGTATTTTAAAATATTAAAGTGATTTTAATTTAACAACGAACTAAGAAAATTTTGCAAAAAAAAACAGATTTTAGTAATGAAAAACTTAATTAAATCTAGTGCAAATTTATTAAAAAATAAAGGAGAGATATCAAAAAAACAACATATAAATAGGTGAAAACATATGTTTCCCTTTCAATTGAAAATAAACGCAAAACAACTTTTCACATAATGTTTAAAGTTAAAAAAAATAAAATTTCCAAACTAAGGTAGTTTGCCACAATCGCATGCGGTCGTATCAAGTTTTTCCTTCTTCCTTTTCACAATAATTAATTCCGTATTTTTAATTTATAAACTGCTTAACTACGCTACCGAAACGTCTAAAATTTTATAAAGTACTTCCTGTAATTTATTATAACATTTCCACCAAATATTACGAATTATAATGACTTAATTTTTATGGATTTCGAATATAATTTATTTTAAAATTCTTCGGAAAAATTGCATATCATTTGCTATTCACTTCTATCGCCATCAAAAACTTTTTCATTTTATCACTACTTCTTGTTTTTTTGACGTCTACTAAAATTTTTGGTCATATTCTCCTCTTTCAAAGAATGGCAACTCCTGAACTTTAAGTGGTGTTTTACAACAACTCTTTACCTAATTGACCTGCCGTCAGCCCTTTTCCGCGTATTTTCCATTTGCTTATGACGCCATGTCAAATGGATCTGTTTCGTCCTTAACCGACTGCGGGGACTCTGAAACCTGTGCCAATTGCGGAAAATCTGCAGGAGAACTCAATTCTGCACACGTCCAGTGCTACAACTGCGAGGAGCGTTATCATTTTCGCTGTTTGGGCTTAAATAACTTTAAGCCAAACGCCTCAACCAAAAACTTACTCGAATTGCCTGGCAACTTGTTTCGTTTTTACTGCGCGAAGGCTTCATGCGCAACGCCTCACATAGCTCGGACGTCTCCGCGTAAAATTTCGACAACATCGGAGGATCCTGTAACTTTCCACGATATTTCCGGAGAAATCGCCCAAAATGGCGTAGCTATTGGCCAGATAAAGGCGAGCTTAACGCGGGATATTCCGACGATTTTAAAGAAATTGGAATCTCTTTCCGCAGCCGTATCGTCTTTATCACCATACATCGAGGAAGGACAGGCAAGCAGTAACTCTCCTACCTCCTACGCGGATGTGGCCAAACGAGGACTTCTGGCGTCCAAAGCTCCCGTCTATCATCAACTTAAGGAAATATTAAATGAGCAACAGATGAAAACTCAAGTTGTTCTATCCAACTTTTCAGAGCCCGAAAAGGAAACTCCAAACCAGCTGTTTTCCAGCCTCAAAAGCTTTTTTGACTCCTTTGGTTTTGATGAAATTTGGTCCCACGTAGCAGGAGCCGAGCGACTTGGGAAGCAGCGCGCCTCGCATTTTAACAGGCTGGTTAAAATAACCATGCTTAACCATGACGGACAGGGTGCGCTGCACGCCAAAAATTTCCTTCGCTGTAACAGTCGTATTTTTTACAACTATGCTGTTTGCAACAAGTTGTAATTTCTGCCAATCGTAGTTGGTTTTAACCCTTTGTTTTGGCTAATTTATTTTTGGCAACGAAAAAAAGTTGTACCCACAGCTGGCCAGATCGCGGATTCTATGAAATTTGATTCTCAGCATTTGATCCCCAAATAGTTGATCCAAGTAAAACCATAAAAATATTTCAGCAACGCAATTTGTTAGCAATAGATCATGGAGCGGTTATAAGTTCAGGTTTAGGCTTAGGTTTATATACTTAAAGGTGCGGTGCGGAGCGGAGTCAAACTTTTTGTCTTCGATTCTGATAATTTTTTGGGAAAACTACCCCTGCCCCCAATAACCCACAAAAATTTTTTCAACAAAATATCTCCAGTGGTTCAGGAGTTATGACCCCACAAAAATGGCGTTTTTTGACAATTCTGTACGTGAAAGATTGCTCAATGAGTATAACAATTTAAGTTACAAATTATACACACAAAAAAGCTGCTACTTTCTATTTTAATTTGGTACCTTGATCGTTAAGATTGGTGCAGTATTTGTTGAGATATTGCGTTTTTCGTACAAAAAACCCTCAATTTTTTGCTAAAAACACGAAGTGAAGGAAAGAAAGGTTGGACAAACTTCACAAAATTACTGCCGTTGTTTGGTGTTTTTAACGAAAAAGCTGCGGGTTTTTTGTGCAGGAAACGCAATATTTCGACAAATATTGCACCAATCTTAACGATCAAGGTATCAAATTAGAAAGTAGCCGCTTTCTTTTAGTGTATAATTTGTAACGTAAATCGTTATAACCATTGAGCAATCTTTCACGTACAGAATTGTCGAAAAACGCCATTTCGGGGGGGGGATAACTCCTGAACCACGGGAGATTTTTTGTGGGCTATTGGGAACAAGGGTAATGTTTTCACAAAAATTATCAAAATCGAAGACAAAAAGTTTGACTTCGCGCCGCACCTTTAAGCTTGAAGCTTTTAACTTTAAAAGTTACAGCTCCAAGTTTTATATTTTTCTGCTTTAAGTTTCAACTTCAAAAATTTTCAGTCCCAAGTTTCCTAATCGATTTTGTCATGGATGAAAGTTTTTACCTCATGTACGTAACGGGAACGTTGTTTGATGTAGTTTTTAACGTTGATTTTGCTCATTTTTAATACATTTTAAAAGGCACTTATCGCGCGCTTTTAAACTTGGCGTTTTACGGTTAAATTAAGTGGTCGGATCAGAATTGAAAATAGGCCAAAAATCGGACTGCCTCGCCTGGGCCGGCCCGGCCTGGCCCATCTCACGGCCCGACTTTTGAATTTTTTATGCTTTGTTATTCTAAAAAATTCTGCTTTCCGAGTCGTGAGTTCATAATTGTTAAATATCTGGCTCGTCCAAAAGCTAAAAATCACAGCACGACCCGTTTATTTGAAATGCATAATATTTATTTTCTTTCTTTTTCAAAATAACAAAAACAACGATATACAGTATTTTTTATAATTTTACCAAAAACCACCGAGTTATTTTCCTTTAGATCCAAATACATTTCCAAGAAAATTGTAAGGGTACGGGATTCGATGAAACCAAAGGAACATTAATGTTTCTCTTGACTTTAATGTTTCTTAAATATAAAATCGAACTTTCGACATACGCTCATGTATGTTTAATATTCTTCGTTCAGTTACATATTGCTTCAAAAGCAGATAGTAGGCAGCAAAATTTTTTAATGGATGTAGGTGAGAAAGGCAGGTAAAAACTTCCTTTTTCAAATGAGGCACCTTCTTCTTAAATAATATATCCATCATATCGGTCAAAAGGTACAGCATGTAGGATTGACGAAGACATATACACAAACAGCACATACCCCACTAGAACAAACTCATACAAACACAATCATGCTTCAGCCTTTTCTGAAATCAAAAATTATTTTCTTTGTTACTAAATTTCTTTATAAAGAAAAATAACTTGTGTTTTCTTATTTTTATTTATTGCAGCAGAATCATCGCCTGGAGTTGGAGTATTTGCCAAAATTACCAATGTCAATGGGTCCTCAGAAATCGATAAGTTGTAAAAAATATTATAGCTATTTGGATTGTTTTGATCAACATTTATTCTTGTGGTTGTACACACACACACACACACACACACACACACACACACACACACACACACACACACACACACACACACACAACACACACACACATACACAACACACACACACGCACGCACGCACACACACGCACGCATACACACACACACACACACACACATATATATATATATATATATATATATATATATATATATCTATATATATATTAATATAATATATTATTTTTTATGTTTCCGATCTGGGGCCTGGGTGGTAGTGTGGCGAGGCGAAGATTTTTAGATTGTCTAAAAATGCGAAGATTGTCTAAGATTTTTTACTGTTTCCAAAGTGAAGTGTAGCGTGAATGTGTGTAAAATAAGTTTTTTTTATACTTTTTACAAAATTGAAAAAAATCTAATTATTGTGTTAAGAAGAAATCCAATAGAATAGACAATAAATGCTTTACTTGTACTCTCACTCCTCAAATGAGTACAAGTTCTTTGTATTTTAGGCTTTATAAGCGGGGGAATTCCGGTGAATGGAGAATTATCGTTAAATAGTCTGGTCCCTCCCTCCTCTTTGGCAGCCCTTCAGTACGGAATGCCTCAAGACCAAACGTCCCCCATCACGGCCACTAGCCAGCAACTCATTGTATCCGGTAGTAAGATTTTTTATAATATATCCATTTTAAGTGTAATATAATTGTACTAGATGGTGTATTTTGTATAAAATTTACCTCTCTCCAAATTGTCAGCTGCTATTACAGTGTAAAGTAAAGTGAGTCAAATGATTCACTCCAATCCTTAATACCATATAACAATCTAAAGGAGGGTCCAGCCTGATGGTATTAAGATTACAAAACAGAGTAAGACAAATTTGGAATTGGAGACTATATAATCAATCGAGCGCTGAGCGGAGCGAACCGCGAGAAAATTTTTAAAAAATGGCCGTTCTAGACCCCCAAATTTTTATCCTTGGCGGCCCGAAAGGGGGGTCTAACCCCAAATTTTTCCCTTTGCCGACCCAAGGGGGGGTCTAGACCATACATGGGCAAGTTGGCCCGGAGTGGGGGGGGGTTAAACCCCAAATTAGGGGGGGGGGGGTTAAAATCCGAGAAACGCAAAATACCCATATCGTTTTTTTTCTGGAGTGCATTTTACCCATATCGTTTTTCGATTTTGTAGGAAAAATAGGTAAAAAACGCTAATTTTTGGTCAAAAAGACCTTTTTATAGCATTTTTAAGCTTTTTATTGCTTAAAACATTCATTTTGACCTCAAAACTTAAGTTTGGAGGTAGTTAGAAGTCATTTTAAAGACATTTTTTTTCTTCATTTTTCCAAAATTGGGGGGGGTTAACCTTTTCTTCCCCCCCCCACTTCTGAGTGGGAGGGGGTTAAACCCCCTTCTCAGAATTTGGGGGGGGTTAACCCCCCCAACCCCCCCGTGCCCATGTATGGTCTAGACCCCAAATTAGGGGGGGGTTAAAATCCGTGAAACTCAAAATACCCATATCTTTTTTTCTGGAGTGCATTTTATCCATATTGTTGTTTGATTTTAAAAGAAACCTAGGTCAAAAACGCTAATTTTAGATCAAAAAGCCATTTTTATTGCATTTTTTTAGCTGTTTATTGCTTAAAACATTTATTTTGACCTCAAAACCTAAGTTTGGAGACATTTAGAAGTCATTTTAAAGACATTTTTTTTCATTTTTCCAAAATTGGGGGGTTAGCCTTTTCTTTCCCCCACACTTCTGAGTGAGGGGCTTAACCCCCCTTCCCAGAATTTGGGGGGGGTAAACCCCCCCCCCCCCCGTGCCCATGTATGATTTGAGGTATACCCCCAAAAATTTTTGGGACACTTCCCCTTCCCCTCCCCAAAATTTCGGGGGTTGGGTATGTCCCCCTTAAAATCCGAGAGGCTCTCCACCTATAATTTTAAGCCTTTTTAGACCTATTTTAACTTAATTTCGCTTTTTTGTTCCTTTTTCCTTCTTTTTTCTTTATCCTGTGATTTCCCCCCCCCCATTTTATCGCCCCCCCGTGCTTCTTCCCGTTTTGAAATTGCCCCCTCCCAATAAACCCGGGGGGCCGTGCACAGATCATGGGCACAGGGGGTTTTGGGGGTTAACCATACATGGGCACGGGGGGGGGGGGGGTTGCGGGGTTAACCCCCCCCCCAAATTCTGAGAAGTGGGGTTTAACCCCCCCCCCACTCAGAAGTGGGGGGGGGGAGAAAAAGTTAACCCCCCCCCCCAATTTTGGAAAAATGAAGAAAAAAAAATGTCTTTAAAATGACTTCTAACTGCCTCCAAACTTAAGTTTTGAGGTCAAAATGAATGTTTTAAGCAATAAAAAGCTCAAAAATGCAATAAAAAGGGCTTTTTGACCTAAAATTAGTGTTTTTAACCTATTTTTCCTTCAAAATCGAAAAACGATATGGGTAAAATGCACGCCAGAAAAAAAACGATATGGGTATTTTGCGTTTCTCGGATTTTAACCCCCCCCCCCCCCTAATTTGGGGTTTAACCCCCCCACTCCGGACCAACTTGCCCATGTATGGGGTTAACCCCCACCCAAACACAGAGAAGGGGTTTTTAACCCCCCCCCCTCCACGTAGAGGGGGGGGGAGCTTAACTTCACCCTTAGCACTTAACCCCCAATTTTGGAAAATTGAAGGAAAAAATGTCTTTAAAATGACTTCTATGTGCCTCCAAACTTAAGTTTTGAGGTCAAAATAAGTGTCTTGAGCAGTTAAAAAACTAAAATATGCAATAAAATGGCTTTTTGACTTAAAATTAGCGTTCTTTAGCTATTTTTTTTTCAAAATCGAAAAACATTATGGGTAAAATGCACTCTGGAAAAAAGGATATGGATATTTTACGTTTTCTCGGATTTTAACCCCCCTAATTTGGGGTTTAATCCCCCCACTCCGGACCAACTTGCCCAAGTATGTATACAGAGCTGTGCACGGTCTGGAAATGCCCCGTTTTTATTGGAGAATTCGCCCCCACCCCCCCGGCCAAAAAATGAAAAATTACCCTAAAATTATGACGCCATTTCTGACCTATGATTACGCCATCATTGCAATTTTTTTGCAGTTTTTAATTATTTCAATGTATTTTAAGCCATTTCAGACCTATTTTTACCTTATTTTCGCTTTTTTTGTCCATTTTTTTTCCTTTTCCCTTCTTTTTTCTTTCCCCCTACTTGCCCCCTCGTTTTATTGCCTCCCGTTTAAACCCGGGGGGACAGTGCACAGGTCTGTGTATATATAAATATACAGACCTGTACACTGCCCCCCGTGGTTTTACTGGGGGGCAATTGCTAAAACGGGGGGGGCACGCAGGGAAAAAAGAAAAAAAGAGAAAAAAAAAAGAAAAAAAGAAGGGGAAAGGGAAAAAAGGGGCAGTTAGAAGTCATTTTAAAGACATTTTTTTTCTTGATTTTTCCAAAATTGGGGGGGGTTAACTTTTTCTCCTCCCCCCACTTCTGAGTGGGGGGGGGGGTTAAACCCCCCTTCTCAGAATTTGGGGGGTTAACCCCCCCCCCCCCCCCCCCCCCCCTCGTGCCCATGTATGGTTAAACCCCAAATTAGGGGGGTTTAAAATCCGTGAAACGCAAAATACCCATATCGTTTTTTTCTGGAGTGCATTTTACTCATATCGTTTTTTTGATTTTGAAGGAAAAATAGGTAAAAAACGCTAATTTTAGATCAAAAAGCCCTTATTATAGCATTTTTGAGCTTTTTATTGCTTAAAACATTTATTTTGACCTCAAAACTTAAGTTTGGAGGCAGTTAGAAGTCATTTTAAAGACATTTTTTTCTTTATTTTTCCAAAATTGGGGGGTTAATCTTTCCCCCCCCCCACTTCTGAGTAGGGGGGTTAAACCCCCTTCTCAGAATTTGGGGGGTTCCAATCTCCCCGTGCCCATGTAATGACTCATTTGTCATTTTACGTTTTAAAATATGTACTTAAAAATTTATGTAATTTTTTTAATTTAAATAGAAATGACAACTTAATTTTGTATAACATAATTTATTCAAAACTTTTTTCGACAAGTTTAAACAATATTTATAAAATACTGATTTTTTGTTAATATTTTATAGGAAACAATGCCGCCTGTTGACTTCTTTTGCTTTATTCATAAATGTTTTTGGTCAGGGAAAGAGGTGCATAGATGTTTTTGGGGGGGGACAGAGGGGTGCACCCCCCCCCTAGAGCCAAAATTTTGGACCCCCCCCCTGGAAAAAATCCAGGGGGCCCCCCCTCCCCCCCAAAGCTCGAGAGCGGTCCGACCTACCCCCCCCCCCCTGGAAGGCTGGACCCCCTCCCCCCCCCCCCCCCCTTCCGACCAATTTGGAAGTATATTTTTTTATTTACTGTCAAAAACACAGGTTTTTAGTTAAAAACAGTGTTTAAATACACTTTTTAGGCCTAAATAGGCTGTTTTAATACATAAAATTCAATATTAGACCTAAAAACACTTAAATTATTGAGTTTAAAAAATTTTGCTGAGAAATTGAACCCCCACCCCCCCCCCCCCCCCCCCCCCCTACCCCCCCCCCCCCCCCCCCCCCGGCTGGAACGCCAAAATTTTTTAGGGGGGGGGTCCAGGGGGGTCCGGGGACCCCCCCCCCCTGGCCCCCTTTTTAGGGGGGGGGTCGACCCCGGGTGCGAGATTTCAAATTTAGGGGGGGGGGGGAAGGGGTCAGGGGGGTCCAATTTTTCAGCAAAATTTTTTAAACTCAATAATTTAAGTGTTTTTAGGTCTAATATTGAATTTTATGTATTAAAACAGCCTATTTAGGCCTAAAAAGTGTATTTAAACACTGTTTTTAACTAAAAACCTGTGTTTTTGACAGTAAATAAAAAAATATACTTCCAGAATTGGTCGGGAGGGGGGGGAGGGGGGTCCAGCCTTCCAGGGGGGGGGGGTAGGTCGGACCGCTCTCGAGCTTGGGGGGGGAGGGGGGCCCCCCTGGATTTTTTCCAGGGGGGGGGTCCAAAATTTTGGCTCTAGGGGGGGTGCACCCCTCTGTCCCCCCCCCCCCAAAAACATCTATGCACCTCTTTCCCTGACCAAAAACATTTATGAATAAAGCAAAAGAAGTCAACAGGCGGCATTGTTTCCTATAAAATATTAACAAAAAAATCAGTATTTTATAAATCCATTGGCTTAAACTTGTCGAAGAAAACTTTTGCACCAATTAACACTATGTTATACAAAATTAAACTGTCATTTCTATTTAAATTAAAAAAATTCACATAAATTTTTAAGTACATATTTTAAAACGTAAAATGACAAATGAGTCATTACATGGGCACGGGGAGATTGGAACCCCCCAAATTCTGAGAAGGGGGTTTAACCCCCCTACTCAGAAGTGGGGAGGGGGAAAGGTTAACCCCCCAATTTTGGAAAAATAAAGAAAAAAATGTCTTTAAAATGACTTCTAACTGCCTCCAAACTTAAGTTTTGAGGTCAAAATGAATGTTTTAAGCAATAAAAAGCTTAAAAATGCTATAAAAAGGGCTTTTGGACCCAAAATTAGCGTTTTTTATCTATTTTTTCGTCAAAATCAAAAAAACGATATGAGTAAAATGCACTCAAGAAAAAAAACAATATGGGTATTTTGCGTTTCTCGGATTTTAATTCCCCTCCCTAATTAGGGGTTTAAACCATACATGGGCATGGGGGGATTCGGGGGGGGGGGTTAACCCCCCAAATTCTGAGAAGGGGGTTTTACCCCCCCACTCAGAAGTGGGGGGAGGAGAAAAAGTTAACCCCCCCAATTTTGGAAAAATCAAGAAAAAAAATGTCTTTAAAATGACTTCTAACTGCCCCTTTTTTCCCTTTCCCCTTCTTTTTTTCTTTTTTTTTTCTCTTTTTTTCTTTTTTCCCTGGTTGCCCCCCCGTTTTAGAATTGCCCCCCCCCAGTAAAACCACGGGGGGCAGTGTACAGGTCTGTATATTTATATATACACAGACCTGTGCACTGTCCCCCCGGGTTTAAACGGGAGGCAATAAAACGAGGGGGCAAGTAGGGGGAAAGAAAAAAGAAGGGAAAAGGAAAAAAAATGGACAAAAAAAGCGAAAATAAGGTAAAAATAGGTCTGAAATGGCTTAAAATACATTGAAATAATTAAAAACTGCAAAAAAATTGCAATGATGGCGTAATCATAGGTCAGAAATGGCGTCATAATTTTAGGGTAATTTTTCATTTTTTGGCGGGGGGGGCAAATCCTCCAATAAAACGGGGGGAGGCATTTCCAGACCGTGCACAGCTCTGTATACATACATGGGCAAGTTGGTCCGGAGTGGGGGGATTAAACCCCAAATTAGGGGGGTTAAAATCCGAGAAACGTAAAATATCCATATCCTTTTTTTTCCAGAGTGCATTTTACCCATATCGTTTTTCGATTTTGAAAAAAAAAATAGGTAAAGAACGCTAATTTTAGGTCAAAAATCCTTTTTATTGCATTTTTGAGCTTTTTACTGTTTAAAACATTCATTTTGACCTCAAAACTGAAGTTTGAAGGCAGTTAGAAGTCATTTTAAAGACATTTTTTCTTCATTTTTCCAAAATTGGGGGTTAAGTGCTAAGGGTTAAGTTAAGCTCCCCCCCATTCTAAGTGGAGGGGGGGGGGTTTAAAACCCCTTCTCAGAGTTTGGGTGGGGGTTAACCCCATACATGGGCAAGTTGGTCCGGAGTGGGGGGGTTAAACCCCAAATTAGGGGGGGGGGTTAAAATCCGAGAAACGCAAAATACCCATATCGTTTTTTTTCTGGCGTGCATTTTACCCATATCGTTTTTCGATTTTGAAGGAAAAATAGGTTAAAAACACTAATTTTAGGTCAAAAAGCCCTTTTTATTGCATTTTTGAGCTTTTTATTGCTTAAAACATTCAT
Organism: Microlaimidae sp. YZB2_3; assembly: GCA_030248175.1. Taxonomy (NCBI): domain Eukaryota; kingdom Metazoa; phylum Nematoda; class Chromadorea; order Desmodorida; family Microlaimidae; species Microlaimidae sp. YZB2_3. The sequence continues at coordinate 42,466 of JASAMX010005434.1, forward strand.
TTTGACCTCAAAACTTAAGTTTGGAGGCAGTTAGAAGTCATTTTAAAGACATTTTTTTTTCTTCATTTTTCCAAAATTGGGGGGGTTAACTTTTTCTCCCCCCCCCACTTCTGAGTGGGGGGGGTTAAACCCCACTTCTCAGAATTTGGGGGGGGTTAACCCCCCAACCCCCCGTGCCCATGTATGGTTAACCCCCCAAAACCCCCTGTGCCCATGATCTGTGCACTGCCCCCGGGGATTTATTGGGAGGGGGCAATTTCAAAACGGGAAGAAGCACGGGGGGCGATAAAATGGGGGGGGGAAATCACAGGATAAAGAAAAAAAGAAGGAAAAAAGGAACAAAAAAGCGAAATTAAGGTAAAATAGGTGTAAAATGGCTTAAAATTATAGGTGGAGAGCCTCTCGGATTTTAAGGGGGACATACCCAACCCCCGAAATTTTGGGGAGGGGGAAGGGGAAGTGTCCCAAAAATTTTTTGGGGTATACCTCAAATCATACATGGGCACGGGGGTTTGGGGGGGTTTAACCCCCCTAAATTCTGAGAAGGGGGGTTAAGCCCCTCACTCAGAAGTGTGGGGGGAAAGAAAAGGTTAACCCCCCAATTTTGGAAAAATGAAAAAAAATGTCTTTAAAATGACTTCTAACTGCCTCCAAACTTAGGTTTTGAGGTCAAAATAAATGTTTTAAGCAATAAAAAGCTCAAAAATGCTATAATAAGGGCTTTTTGATCTAAAATTAGCGTTTTTTACGTATTTTTCCTTCAAAATCAAAAAACGATATGAGTAAAATGCACTCCAGAAAAAAAGATATGGGTATTTTGAGTTTCACGGATTTTAAACCCCCCCTAATTTGGGGTTTAACCATACATGGGCACGGGGGGGGGGTTGGGGGGTTGACCCCCCCAAATTCTGAGAAAGGGGGGTTTAAACCCCCCCCCCACTCAGAAGTGGGTGGGGGGAGAAAAAGTTAACCCCCCCCCAATTTTGGAAAAATCAAGAAAAAAATGTCTTTAAAATGACTTCTAACTGCCCCCAAACTTAAGTTTTGAGGTCAAAATGAATGTTTTAAGCAATAAAAAGCTCAAAAATGCTATAAAAAGGTCTTTTTGACCTAAAATTAGCGTTTTTTACCCATTTTTCCTTCAAATTCGAAAAACGATATGGTGAAATGCACTCCAGAAAAAAACGATATGGGTATTTTGCGTTTTTCGGATTTTAACCCCCCCCCCCTAATTTGGGGTTTAACCCCCCCACTCCGGACCAACTTGCTCATGTGTGGGTTTAACCCTCCTCCCCCACTCCGGACCAACTTGCCCATCAAACCCATGTATGAAATGAGTCTATTAGTTTTTAAAAAGAAATGAATAAAAATCTCTTTTAGAAACCGGGTTTCAGTTTCAGTAAACTGTTGGTGGTGCAATACCGATACCAAAGTTCCATATGATTCTACTAATCATTGGTTTTGTCCTCAATGCGAACAATATAATGGATTTACAGAAGTTAGTTTTTACATTTTTTTTTTACAATTTTAATATCATACTCGCCAACCTTCTCTGAAAATGCGCCACGTTTGTGGCTTTAGATTTCCAAACTCACCATCCCCACCCTGATAAGGCAATCACCACGCAACGATTTGTCAGCTCAGATTTATTTATTGTCATTATTAAACTCTTATAAATCAAAAATAAAAGCTCGTTTATGCTTCGTTTAAATTGTTCAAAGGACAAAATCCAAAAACAAAAAGTCCAAAGAAAATTTTTAAACATATTTATAGTCGTCTGAGAACTTTTAAATAAGCCAAAGTTGCCTTTTGGACAATACAAAGATATCCTTTAAACAATTTAAAAAAAGAATTTTTAAACGAAGTATGAAGGTTTTGTTAAATCTGTCTAAAGGACAATTCAAAATCTCCACAGAACAGTCCAAAGTGTTCAAAACGCAAGTTGAAATATTGCAACTTTCTTTGCTGTCCAAAGGGCAACAAAGTGTTTTAGCTTGTTCAAAATGTCCTTTGGACTTGACTTTGTCCTTTGGATTTTATCCTGTGGACTATTGAGCTCAGTGGCGTAGCGAGGGGGGGGGGCGGCCGACGCCCCCCTCCCAAAATCCGGCGAAGCTGGATTTTTTTCGTAAGGGGGACCCTTACGTTTTTTCAATTTTGGGAGAAAAATTTTTTTCTTTATATATAAATTCAGAAACATTTCTGATGCGTTCCAAAAGCATAAAAATACCCAAAAAACTGAAATTTTTCCCGCTTCAGGAGAAGTCTACATTATTCATTTTGTTAGTTTTTTTTTAATTTCGATGGATTGTACCATTCAATACATAGCTAAGGCATGTGCCTTTGCCTCAGATATTGAATGGTAATACTATATAGATGTTAAAACTCTTATGTTATAAGATATGTAGGTTTGATAATGGCTGTTTTAAACCCCTTAACAACGGTTTTTACACTTGTGGGGTTGTCTGCCTTTCCACCTCTCCCCATGGTGAAGCGTGGCAGTTTGTATAGTTTTTCTTTTACTTTTCAAATATTGAGTTATAAAAATTTAATACAAATCTTAGTGCATTCTAATATCAGAAATTTATGATTATAAAAATTGTTCCGCTACGCGGGAAGGTCAGATTTATACAGTAAAATTAATATTATCAGTAATATTTTTCGTTATTATAACTTACACCATACTCATTCGCAAAATTTAAAAACATCAGAAAATAGATAGTTGTGTTACATACAATTTCATCGCCTGATAATTTTTAAGATCAGACATAATTGTACAGAAATTAGGTAAAAAATCAAAAGTAAAATGTATGTTCACGCAAACAGCAGGGGACGGTTTTTAAGCAGTTTTTAGTGCATATTTAAAAAAAATTTCGCCTCTGGCGTCTGGGGGGCACCCCCCAGACCCCCCGGCCGACGCTTTGCGTCGGCCGGGCTGCGCGCCGCTTTTGTGGCACTTTTTCTCCCCCCAGACCGCCTTCCCCCGAAATAAAATCCTGGCTACGCCACTGATCGAGCTGTCCTTTGGGTTTTGTCGTTAGGGCAAAGTATGAACGAGACTTAAAAGCTGTCCATTGACGAATTATGAAATAGGTTTAAAATTATGCGTTTCAAACCGAATGCCTCCTTCCAGCGCAGTTGCAAACCCCACAGCACGCTTATTTGAATTGCATGACTAGTCCAACCGCATTCTGGCTTCAACCGGCAACACCTGTAGCATTGTGTGAAAGGTTACTTAGGAAATCACTGCCATTGCCACCACCACCAACTGAAACCTGGTAGTAAGCTTAAAGGTGCGGGACAACAGAATTAAACTTTTTTCTTTGCCTTTAATGATAATTTTTGAAAATCTTACCCCTGCCCATAGGCGTAGCCAGGGAGGGTTTGGATGCTTTAACCAGATCATTACCATAGGTGTTTTTTGGGAGCGGGTAGAGGGGTCCATCCATAGGTGGGCAGTCTCCCGGATTTTGGGGGATATACCCGACCCCCGAAATTTGAGGGGGTGTCCCAAAAATTGGGGTATACCTCAAATACCCCATTTTTAGCGTTTTTAGTACTGGTGGGACCTCCCAAATTTTAGGTACGGGGGGTTGTTGGCTGTCATCGGGATTTTTTTAAGGGGGTATAACCCCCAAACTCCCCCGCCCTGCCCATCTATGGCTCCACCCCCTCCCCCCCATAGAGCCAAAATTTTGGACCCCCCTAGAATAAATCCAGGGTCTCTCTCCCTCTAAAGCTCGAGAGCGGTCCGGTCTGATCCCCCAAGAAAAAATACAGGGTCCCCCTCCCCCCAAAGCTCGAGAGCGGTCCGGCCTTACCCCCCTGGCTCGGTTGACCGACTGTGACCCCCCTCCCGACCGATTTAGAAGTATAATCTTTTATTTACTGTCAAAAACACGGTTTTTTATTCAAAAACAGTGTTTAAATACACTTTTTAGGTCTAAATAGGCTGTTTTAGTATATAAAATTCAATATTAGACCTAAAACACTTAAATTACTGATTTATAAAAACTTTGTTAAAAATTTGGACCCCCCTAAATTTGAAATCTCGCACCTTGGGTCAACCCCCCTTAAAAATTCAGGGGGCTCCGGACCATAGATGAACAAGGGGGGGTAGGTAGGGTGGGGTCCACCCACCCCACCCCTAGCCTCGAAATTTTGGGGGCCCCCCTAGAAAAAAATCCAGGGGCCCCCCTCTCCCTCCCCCCCAAATTTTCAAATTTTTTACCCCTGAACCCCTCTAGAATTTGAAATCTGACCCCCCCCCCTCCCCTCTCAAGAAAATATTATGTACCTTTTTTATACCAAATTTTCTTCCAAAAACGTGAATTTTTAACACAAATTCATGTTTTACACCCTTTTTATAACTAAATATCGCTTTTTATTTAATAAAATGTAGTATTATCTTATAAAAAAACTATTATTAAAAATTAATGGTTTAAAAGTATTTTGTTCCGGAAATGGGACCCCACCTGACCCCCCTCTAGGTTTCAAAATCTTTCACCCTGGGTCGACCCCCTAGAAAGCTAGGGGGGTTCGACCCCCTAGATTTTCAAATGTCATTTACCCAGTGTAAACACCCCCCTTTAGCTTTTTGACCGTGTTCATGTATGGTCCGGACCCCCCTGGACCCCCCTCAAAAGTTTTGGCCTTCGTCTAAATTTACCTTTTCTAGTTTTTGTTTCAAAATAAAAAAACTATATGTTTAAAACCATACATGGGCAAGTTGGTCCGGAGTGGGGGGGGGGGTTAAACCCCAAATTAGGGGGGGGTTAAAATCCGAGAAACGCAAAATACCCATATCGTTTTTTTTCTGGAGTGCATTTTACCCATATCGTTTTTTGATTTTGAAGGAAAAATAGGTTAAAAACACTAATTTTAGGTCAAAAAACCCTTTTTATTGCATTTTTGAGCTTTTTATTGCTTAAAACATTCATTTTGACCTCAAAACTTAAGTTTGGAGGCAGTTAGTTTGATGTTGTTGTTGATTTTAAAGACATTTTTGTTCTTCATTTTTCCAAAATTGGGGGGGTTAACTTTTTCTCCCCCCCCCCCACTTCTGAGTGGGGGGGTTAAACCCCACTTCTCAGAATTTGGGGGGGGGGTTAACCCCTCCCCAACCCCCCCCCCCGTGCCCATGTATGTTTAAAACGCACTCCAAAAACGATGTGCTAAGAATGGGTTCCTTAAGACTCTTTTCTTAAAATCCGGGTTGAATGAACCCCTCCCCCCACTCCCGACTAACTTGCCGTGTATAATCAGACAGATCCCCCTTTTAAAAAATGTCCTTCGTAGGTTTTAAAATGCTATTTACCTGATGTAGAGACCCCGTACTTTTCTGGTGATTGTATTTATCTAATACAACTCCCACTAAAATTGGTTGACCCCGGGTTTACGGTCTGCCGTAGACCCCTATTCCTAAAAAAAATTTTGGTGATGTACAGACGACAGACCTCTACCGCTATTTGAATATTTTGTGTCATGTCACATCACAACCTAATCAAACTATAATTTATTTTTTAATCATAGTTGTCACAATGAAGGCTCATGGGCTATTTTGCTTTGTTTTAAAATTCCGCGTAAATTCTATTCTACATAATATTATTTAGCGTGGAGATTTCAACCAAGATATTCCAGCAATGAGAGACGCATCGCGGAATCCAACTTGTACTCCAAGTACATTTTTTTCATGATCTGAACTTAAGTTTGTTATATTTTTATTGCGGACTTTCCTAGCTTTTTAAGGGGAAATGACTCTGGGATTTCAAATCTAAAAGGGTAAGAGGTCAATTTCCAAACAAAATTGCTTGATTCAAGTTTTTTAAGACTAGTATTGACTACAATGGTACTGTCTACTGTGTTCAAGCAAAATATTATATATTATATTATATAGGAAAAAAAACTTTTAAAGGTTAAAGTTTAAAGGTTAAAACCGCAGAGGTGCGCTTACTTTAAAGTACGTATTTTACCCACTAACGCTAAGTGGTCCCTTGTCTTCTGATTTTCAAAAAAACCTCCCCAAAAAAACCCCCAAGAGGGGGCAGTGCACAGGTCTCTAATTGTAAGCATATAAAGCAGATATAAGCCCATAGCCATAATGCATATCAACAAGAATGTGGTTTAAGATTTAAAAACGTCTTTTTGGCGTGGGTTTTAATGTACCTTTAAATATTTTAATATGTTTGCAGTAAACTTTAATCTAAATTATAAAATTGTTTTACAATTATAATATAAGTTCCGAATTTTTTGAAAACACATTTTAAAAATGCTTGTGACTTTGTGAGTTTAAACTCGGTGGTTGTGAGGTTACACGGTGTGTTGGTGTGGTGCAGTGGCGTGCCCAGGATTTCATTTCGGGGGGCGGCGGTCGGGGGGCGGAGTACATACTAACCCTGAGGAGGGGTCTGGGGGGCGGCAGCCCCCCAGAGATGGGGGGTCTGGGGGGCGAAGGGCCCCCCAGCGGGGTCAAGGGGCAGAGCCCCTTGTCAGGGGGGGTCCGGGGGGCGGAATGCCCCCGGGGGGAGAAAATTTTTAATTTAAGGCGCTAAAATACACTAGAAATTTTAATTTCAGATGATAATTAAAACAAAATTTAAGTTTATTTTTATTCCTATCCATTTAAAACATGTGTTTAAAACGTTAATAAAAGGTTAATAGTGTTTTTAGTAGTTTTATTTAACATGTATGCCTTAAATATTGAGCGGCAAAATCGATGGAAATTTAAAAACTGAGATAAATTGTTAATTTAAACTACCCGCGAAGCGGGGAAAATTTGGTTTTTTGACTATTAATATGCTTTTGGAAGGCATCAGGAAAGTTTCTGTATTAATATTTAAGAAAAAAAATTTTCTCTCCCAAAATTCAAAAAACGTAAGGGTCCCCCCTTACGAAAAAATCCGGCTTCGCCGGATTTCGGGGGGGGGGGGGGCCGCCCCCCCCCCCCCCCCCCCCCCCCCCCCCCCCCCCCCGCCCTGGGCACGCCACTGGTGTGGTGATAATGAGAAATCATCTTGTTTTGCTTGTGAAAACAAAAACTGGTATAAAATTTTTTGGGTATACACTCTAAGTTTTTGGGGTAAAACTTCTGATATTAAAAAAAAATTATTGGAAGAAATAAACAATTAGAAAAGGTGTGAAATTTTTGAAAACTAACTGAGCATTTTATATAGTTTCTTTTCACAAAAAATGCATTTTATTCAGTGCTTGTTCAGAAAAAAATGCATTCTACCCAGTGCTTGTTCAAAAACGACAGGGGGACGTATCCCCCTGTTCCCCCTGGGTACGGCCATGCAGATAATGTTGCCTGCGCGTGGTGAAAATGCAGAAAGAAGCTACTCACAACATTCAAACAATCTCTCCCTCAAACCTGGGTTAAAATCAAACCGGCTACCAAATGGTGCCTTTTTGCCAAGCTTCAACTTGCTCACCCCCTCTTCCCATTCTTGGAGGAGATCATAGGTGTGCACAGTGCCAAAAGCTGGGGGGCTTATCACCCAGGGTAAATCGTTTTTTTAATTCTAGGATGGGGATCCGGTCCGGACTCTGCTAGCTTTTTCAGGGGCGTCGAACCCGGGTGCAAAATTTTGAAATCTAGAGAGGAGTCAGGTTGTTGTTGTTGTTATAACCAGTTTAAAGTGTCCAGGAATTTTGCTACTTCTGTTGGTCATTCCTAGAGATCCAAGGTTGAAAGAGCTGTAGGATATGTTGCAGGCAGTTGAAGACGTGGAGGACATCATGAGGTCCTTGATTGCAGTCTGAGCATAAGTTTTTCATTTTGCTATTGATTTTATTTTAGTAAGAAAAAAGTTTGTGACAGTAGCCGGAGTGAAGTTGGGCCAGGGTAGACTGGCTAATCTGGGTAGTTATAGTTTAGAGTGGTGAATTTCTGGTGGGTGTGTTCTCAGAGGAGAATTTGGCTGGAGTTGTTTGATTGTTTCATTTGTGAAGTAGGTTTGAATATTGTTGTTGATTTGTTTTCCTGTTAGACTAGGGTGATGGAGATAGAAGCTGTCGGCAATTGGGCCGTATTTTCACTGTAGGGTTATTTCATTAAAAATCATTGTTCTTGGTCTTTTATTGCTTTCTGTTATTTAGTAGCTGAGATGGTTTAGTTGTTTTGTTTTTGCGAAAAATTGGGTAGATAGAAGTGAGCAGTGTGGTTTGATTGGTCGAATTTTGGTTTCTTGGTGAAGTTGATCAGCAGAAGCCATGAAATGGCAGTCAGTTGCAATTCTTAACGCAGGATTTTGGGTTGTTTGGAGTTTTTTAGAAGTTTGCATTGAGAGGTTTGGAGACCAGATTGGTGCTGCATAGTTTATTATTGGCCAGGCTATTCGTTTGATGATTTTGTTCTGGGAAGTGGTTTAGTTGATTGAGGTAGTTGGTTAGGTCTGTCTCCATTGTGGCTATTTTGGTTCTGTCCGGTAGTGAAAACTGTTGTGTTGTTAGCATATGAAACTATTTCAATGTTTTCGGGAGGAGTGGGTATGTCTGAGATATAGAAGTTGAAAAAGAGGGGGGTGAGATTACTTAGCCTTGTGGGACACCTGAGCGGATTTGTCTGGATTTGGAGATTTTTTTCTCTGAAAATAGTTCTGCTTCTGAGATAGCTGCTGGGCCATCGGGTAAGATAGGCTGGCAGTGGTGTTTTTTTCCTATTTTTGTTAAGAGAATTTCAATGCTGAGTGTGTCAAAGGCTTTTGTTGGATCAAGCGCAGCAAATATTGTTTGTTGTGAAGGTTTGTTTTGGTTAAATCTGGTGGCTATTGCATTTGTAAAGCATAAGAGAACAGTTGTATTGTAGTAGAATGGTTTGGCTTGGCTTAAATCCGTGTTGACTTGGTTGTTAGTAGAGATGCTTGAGCAAAATTAAATGAATTAGTGCATTAAGAATTTTTATAGCTGGGCAGAGTGGAGATATTGGTCTATAGGAGTTAGAGAGGTTGAGGTCTTTTCCTGGCTTTGGTAGCGAGATGATGTGACATTGTTTCCATATTGTTACTGGTTTTGAAAGATAGGTTGAATAAGTCAGTCAGGTATTTTAAGACGTTTAAGCCAAGGTTTTTGAGATGAAAAATAGATAGACCATCTGGACCAAAAGCTTTGAAATTGTTGGCTGGTTCGATTGCTTTTTGTGTTTCTAAGGTGGTTATTTCCAATGGTTTGGTGTTTTTCTTGCTTTTTATTTTCATGGTGTGATTACGGTTTTCTTTTGTAGTGTGGTGAGGGCGTATTGTGGTGAATTGTCTATTGAAGTTGTCGGCCAGTTCTTGGGGGTGGATTATTTGAGACTCATTGAAGATTATTCTGGTGAGTTGGGTGGGGTGGTTGGCTTGAATCTTTGGTAAGGATGCGTCTTAATGTTTTTTCATCTTGTTTTACATCTGTTGGATCTAATAGGTTTTTGAGATTGGTTTCTATTTCTAATTTGTAGTTGTCTCAGTTGGCTTTGTTTAGATTGGTGAAAGTTTTTCTTGTGGTTGGTGCTGTTGATGTTGGTGTTTGGAGGTTTATGATTATGGGTAGGTGGTCTGAACTGAGAGAAGTTGCCATATTCCAGTTTGTGGAAACGAGTAAGGTGTCCAAAGCTAGGGAGACATCTGGAGAGGTGGAATTTCCACTGGTTGGTATTCTTGTAAGAGTGTTGGAGTTAGTTGCCATATTAGAATTGTTGATTGAGTTGGCGATGCGTTTGCCTCGGAGGTTTTGTTTGTTGTAGTTGAATACCAGAGTGGGTGGTGGGCGTTAATGTCTCCGAGGATTATTCTATCTTGTTTGTTAAGTAGTTGAGAGATATCTGGAGTATAGTTTGGGTTTTAGGAACTGGAATGCGAAATGTAAATGTTTACTATTGAGAGTTCGGTGTTGTTGAAAAGATTGTTGATGGCATGCATTTCTGCATGTGGATCATGTTGTACGCCAGGGTCATTCTTGTAGTTGATAGATTTGTGAACTAGTAGTATCAGACCGCCTCCTTTGTTGTTTCTGTCTTTCCTGATGACTGTATAGTTCGAGAATAGTTTAGGTATTTTGCCTTTCTCGGATTTACCCCCCCCCCCTAATTTGGGGTTTAACCCTCCCCCCACTCCGGACCAACTTACCCATGTATGGGGAGGGGGGTTCAGATTTCAAATTCTAGAGGAGGGTCAGGCGTCAGGGGTAAAAAATTAGGAAATTTGGAGGGAGGAGTGGACCCCACCCCACTCTGTCCAACCCCCCACTTCTTCTCACCTGGAAGAGATTAGCCACTGCTATAATGTTCGCCCCGGGGGCTTCCTCCTTTCCCTTGTTGTTGTAGTATTGTTGTTCAACTGATCTTTTCATCAAGATCGGTGTAGACCGCCTAGCACGTTCCTCGCTTTGCTCGCCTTCTATGTCCATCGCCTCCCCCTGCTGCCGCAACTCCCCCCAGACACCTTATTCCTACAGGCTGCTCTCCCATTAGGTGTAGTTTTCCTTTTCCCAGACTGCTCCTCCCCGGAAAGAAGATTCTGGGCACACCACAGTTTTTAACTGAATAGTTGACTAGTATGTTAACAAAAATTTATTGCAGGCGCAGCCGCAACGCACTTAGTGGCAATAAAAATATTTAAACTCTGCAGAATATCTTTTTAGAAAAAATCCAAAATAAAAAAGATAATGGTCCGGATTTAACTCGTGGTTTGCCAGGGACTGGTTCTAACGGTTTATGCCAGGAATGTAATAAAAAGCAGTCTATAAAAATTTCACAACTCGCTAACTTTGTGCCGATAGATGAGGTTGGTTAATTGAAAACATAATTATTCGTATATGTTTCCATATAGTTCTAATCTCCATAGGATTAAAAAAAGCTAAATTGTTATTTTGTAAACTCTATTCAGACCTGTGCACGGTCTGGAAAGGCCCCCCCCCGTTTTATTGGAGGATTTGCCCCCCCCCCCCGTTTTATCCCCCCCCCACCAAAAAATGAAAAAGTACCCTAAAATTATGACGCCATTTTTGACCTATTCATACATGGGCACGGGGGGTGGTTAACCCCCCCCCAAATTCTGAGAAGGGGGTTTAACCCCCCCCCACTCAGAAGTGGGGGGGAAGAAAAATGTAACCCCCCAATTTTGGAAAAATGAAGAAAAAAAATGTCTTTAAATTGACTTCTAACTGCCTTTCAAACTTAAGTTTTAAGGTCAAAATGAATGTTTTAAGTAATAAAAAGCTCAAAAATGCAATAAAAAGGGGTTTTTGACCTAAAATTAGCGTTTATTACCTATTTTTCCTTCAAAATCGAAAAACGATATGGGTAAAATGCCCTCCAGAAAAAAACACGATATGGGTATTTTGCGTTTCTCGGATTTTAACCCCCCCCCTCCCCCTAATTTGGGGTTTAACCCCCCTCCACTCCGGACCAACTTTTCCATGTATGCCTATGATGACGCCATCATCGCAATTTTTTGCATTTAGCCTATTTCAATGTATTTTAAGCCAATTTAGACCTATTTTTACTTTTTTTGTCCCTTTTTTTCTCTTTTCCCCTCTTTTTTTCTCTTTTTTTTTCTTTCTCCCCTGCTTGCCCCCCCCCCGTTTCAAAAAGTTGCCTACCCGTGCCCCCCCGTTTCGGAATTGCCCCCCCCGTTTCGGAATCGCCCCCCCCCGTTTAAACCCCGGGGGGCAGTGCACAGGTCTGTCTATTAGTACGATGTCCTTTCGGACTGTTTCATTATTGAATATAATTAAAATTGCTGTATTGTTGCTTTGTGTTTAAAAATAGAAGTAATTTTAAAATTTTATTTATTTTTTACGTTTCAAGTTTCAATCTTATCAAACACAAATATTCATCAGGAAATATAAAATGAAGTAAATATTATGAATAAAAACACAAGAAAATAGTTTTTTAATAATAATGTACTATAAAGTATAAACTGCTTAAAATCGTCCTCTGTCTCTGATCTAGACTCATTTTTACCTTTGTTTTCATAATGTTGATTTCTTTGCAATTTTATTTCGTTTTCTAGGTGACAATTTTTTTTATTCTATCCAAAATTCTATTAATTAAACAAATAATATTATTGTATTTCATTGCTTGTTAAAAATCGCCATAGTCAAAACAATTTTTGTAATAACATTTAACGAACAGCTTGATGAATATAGCTGAGAAAGGGGGGGGGCATTGTGGAATCCATCCCCTCTCCCTAGCCTCGAAATTTTGGGACCCCCCAGACGAAAATCCAGGGACCCCACCTCCCCCCAAATTTCCGAATTTTTTACCCCTGACCCCCTATAGATTTTGAAATCTGCCCCCCTCCCCCCTCAGAAAAATTTTAGGCACTTTTTTTAATTTTCTTCCAAAACGTAAATTTTTAACACAAATTTATGTTTTATACACTTTTTATACTAGAATATCGTATTTTATTCAATAAAATGTAATATTATTTTATAAAAAGAACAATTATTAGTTATTATGGTTTAAAACTGTTTTGCTTTGGACACCGGACCCCACCTGACCATAGGTGGGCAGCATAGGTGAGAACGGTCGGAGAAGCTAGGGGGTGGTTACCCGGGGTATATCGAATTTTGAAATCTGAGGGGGTCAGGTGGGGTCCGGTGTCCAAAGCAAAACATTTTTAAACCATAATAACTTTAATAATTGTTCTTTTTATAGGATAATACTACATTTTATTGAATAAAAAGCCATATTCATGTATAAAAAGGATGTAAAAGCATGAATATGTGATGAAAATTCACGTTTTTGGAAAAAAAAATTAGTATAAAAAAGGTACTTAAAATTTTCGCGAGGGGGGCAGGGGGGTCAGATTTCAAAATCTAGAGGGAGGCAGGGGTAAAAAATTCGGAAATTTGGGGGGAGGGGGGCCCCTAGATTTTCGTCTAAGGGGGGCCCAAAATTTCGAGGCTAGGGGGGGGGGTAGACCCCACCCTGGCTCCCCCTTTCTCACCTATGATGGGCAGCCTCTCAGATTTTGGGGAGGTCAAATTTTTTGGGGGGTGGTCAAATTTTTTTGGGGGTGGTGTCCGACAAGACCTAAATTTTAAGGGGGGTGTACCCAATATTTCCGCGCAGCCTTAAAATGGGCTCTAAACGCGTAAAAAAACGTAAAACAAGCTTATAAATGCTTTAAAACTGTGTAAAATTAAAATAGGACCTTATTGCAACTTATAAATTTTATTTTTTCATTCTTTTAATTATAATATGTTTATATATTCTTATAATTAAATTAGAAATCATAGTTTTTTTAATAATTACGTAATAATAGAATAGTAATACAGACCTGTGCACGGTCTGGAAATGCCCCCCTCCCGTTATTATTGGAGGATTTGCCTCCCTCCCCCCCACCAAAAAATGAAAAAGTACCCAAAATTATGACGCCATTTTTGACCTATGATGATGCCGTCATCGCAAATTTTTTGCAGTTTTTACCCTATTTCAATGTAATTTAAGCCATTTTAGACCTATTTTTTCCTTATGTTCGCTTTTTTGTCCCTTTTTTCCCTTCTCTCTTCTTTTTTTCTCTTTTTTCTCCTCTTTTCTCTTTTTTTCTTCCCCCCCCCGCTTGCCCCCTCCGTTTTATTGCCCCCCCCATTTAAAAAAGTTGCCCCCTGTGCCCCCTATTTTGGAATTGGAATTTTGGAACCAATAAAACCCCGGGGGGTAGTGCACAGGTCTGGTAATATTATTGTCTTGATTATACAGTCAAGTATCACTAACTTTTTAATCCATAATCTTATATTTAATTAAAGATTATATACATACATGGATGTAGCAAGGGGTGTCTAGACTAGACCCCCCTATTGGTCGGCAAAGGGACAAATTTGGGGTTTAGACCCACCTTTTGGGTTGCCAAAAATTAAAATTTGGGTGTCTAGAACGACCATTTTTAAAAAATTTCTCGCGCTTCGCTAAGCGCTCCATTAATTATTATAGTCTCCACTTGCAAATTTGTACTATTTTGTTTTGTAATCTTGGTATGAATACGCTAGACCCACCCCATTCTTAATTTTTTAATTGGTCTCCGCTTCCTAATTTGTGTTACTTTGTTTTTTAATCTTAATACGACCACGCTGAACAAATACAAAAAAAATCAGGATTTCGGCGGAGGGAAGGTGGTCGTCTCTTCCCCACTTCTCCTGGCTACGTCACTGATTAACATTTTATTTAAATATAAATTTTTTAGAGAAATTTCAATAAAGAAGTAACTAAATTTAAACAGAAACTAGAACGGGTATATGCACTGTGTGATTATTGCCAAAAAACTGTGCAATCGGAACTTTTATATCAACAGAGAAAATATGGATTTCTAAAGAACGGGTTCAACTTTTGCAAGAAAAAGGCAAGTTTATTTTACTGTCCGAAAACCTCAACTGGAAGGCTACATGGATGAACAAGGGGGGTAGAGTGGGGTCCACCCCCCCCCCCTAGTCTCGAAATTTTGGGGTCCCCCTCTAGCAAAAAATCCAGCGGGGCCCCCTCCCCCCAAATTTTCGAATTTTTTACCCCTGACCCCCTTTAGATTTTGAAATCTGACCCTCCTCCCCTTCCCTCTCGAAAAAATTTTAAGTACTTTTTTTATACTAAATTTTCTTCTAAAAACGTGAATTTTTAACACAAATTCATGTTTTTACACCTTTTTTATACCTAAATATCGCTTTTTATTCTATAAAATGTAGTATTATCTTATAAAAAACTATTATTAAACATTTAATGGTTTACAAGTATTTTATTTCGGAAATTGGACCCAACCTGACCCCCCTCTAGGTTTTAAAATCTTCCACCCCGGGTCGACCCACCTAGAAAACCAAGGGGGTTCGACCCCCCCCCCTAGGATCCCCCTTCTAGATTTTGAAATGTCATTTACCCGGCGTAAACACCCCCCCCCCTAGCTTTTTGACCGTGAGTTATTAGTGTTAACATGATAGACCACCAAATTTTGTTTTATTAAAGATCGTCATGTCTTTAGTTTCTACTGGTTTTTCTCCAGTGCCATGGCGACAACTGACGCCTGTAGCGTCTAAATTATGACACCAGCGCAAAAGTATAGGCACCAACAAAATCATATTTTTAATATTGATACTCAGGTTTTAAATGCCAAATAAATATTCATAATTATGTTTATATCGCTTTATTATAGATAGATAGATAGAAATATTTATTGCACACGTTACTACAAGTAACTACAAAGTATAATATTTAAAATATAAAGAAAAAAAGCTATAATCAAAAATATTATATACATAGGTGAGCACGGTCGGGGAAGCTAGAGGGGGGGGGGGTGGTTACCCGGGGTAAATCGAATTTTGAATTCTAGGAGGGGGGTCCATAGGTGTCCGACCAGCCTGGACTGCCCGGACCGCCCCCCCCCCCCCTGAGGGCCGGTCCAGGGTACCCCCTCCTAGCGTCCATTTTGGACCCTCCCCCCCTAAAACCCCGGTCCAGGCCGACCCCCCTCCTTAAGGCGGTTTTTGACCCTCCCCCTAACAGCTGTTCCACCCCCCCCTATCTACTTCTATAGATTTGTTATTTTATTTTACAAAGTATTTTGTAAAACGAAGTAGATTTTCTTTTTTATTAGTTTGCAAAATAAAATCAAATTTTGTTTTCTATAATTTATTGGATTGCTGAGCTTTTTAATGTGTAAAAATGTAAATGTTTTCATAATAAAAAAAACAAAAATAAACTATTTAATTATCGTAGAGTAATGTTTTATAATATTTATTCCAAAAAATCGATCAATTATTTATATGCCAATAACAATAACTAAAATTCGTGCGCAGAAATTCGTGCGCGCACGAATTTCGTGCGCTAACTTTATACACGTACTGTGCTTAATGTGCGATAGGCATAAAAATCGTTTTTTTCGTGCGCGCGACTGAAAATATACAGGCTCAAAATTCGTGCGCGCACGAATTTCGTGCGCTAACTTTATATACGTATATATTCCTCATAAATATAACAATAATTTTAGTGTTCTATACAAATTTTTATAATTTATAATAAACCTTAGGTTTTTTACAAACTGGTTGGTACGTTACATTAAAAATAAAAAAAATAAAATTCAGATGTTTGTTTTAAAAACGAACCGTTTTTTAAAAACGAACGGTCCGTTTTTTTTAAACGACCGGTCCGTTTTTTGCGCTGCCGCCGTTCGTTAAACACTTGCCCGGCAAGTTGCCGCATGCAAAATAATGAAATGAAAACAAAATACAATGATTATTATTATTTATTATGTAACCGGAAAATAGAAGAAAGTTGGTCAAACTTTTACCGGAAGCAAAAAAAATCAACAAAAAGGTACCTCTTATAATATGTTAACGTTTTTAACAGTTTCCAAAAGTTTTTTTGGCAGGTCCAGGCTATTCCCCCCCCTAAGTACCCCAGTCCAGGCTTCCCTCCCCCCTAAGGACCCTTCAGTCCAGGCTACCCCGGGTTCAAAATTTTTCGAATATTTGGTCCAGGCTGACCCCCCCTCCTGGGCCTACAAAATGGTAAAAAATGGGCTGACCCCGAGTCAAACCCCCTCCCTAGCCGTCAGGGGTCGGACACCTATGGGGGGGTCCGGACCCCCCTAGCTTTTTAGGGGGGGTCGACCCAGGGTGCAAAATTTTGAAATCTAGAGGGGGGTCAGGTGGGGTCCCGTGTCCAAAGCAAAACAGTTTTAAACCATAATAACTTCAATAATTGTTCTTTTTATAGGATAATACTACATTTTATTAAATATAAAGCCATATTCATGTATAAAAAGGGTGTAAAAGCATGAATATGTGATTAAAATTCACGTTTTTGGAAGAAAATTTAGTATAAAAAAGGTACCTAAAATTTTCCCGAGGGGGGAGGGGGGTCAGATTTTAAAATCTAGAGGGGGGTCAGGGGTAAAAAATTCGGAAATTTCGGGGGAGGGGGGCCCCTAGCCCCCCTTTCTAACCTATGATTATATATCAAATTAAGAACATTTTTACACATAGAAAAATTTTTGTGAATTTTGATCGTATAAACTACTAAAAGTTGCAAGGGCTTTGAAATAAAATTGGATAAATTTTTATACGGGTTGAACTGTATTACAATAATTTTTAATAATTATATGAATATTATTTAAATAAATTATGGTCACACAAGCTCCAAAAAACAAGTTATAAAATATACGTATTTAGTTTATTATTAAATCCAGTAAGTGTATTAGAAAAAACAATTTCACGAGGCAATGAGTTCCACAAATTAATTACTTGATTACTGAAAAAATGTTTGTTTATTTCGAGTCGAGATTTTTTATTAATTAGTTTTAAACCGTTTTCTCTTGTGCGGGTATCTTTGTTGATATTAAAAAATTGAGATTGATTAATATTGACAAGGCCATTTAATATTTTGTAACATAATTTTAAATCATTTTTTAACCGTCTTGTTTCAAGTTTTTCCAAACCCAATTCTGCTAATCTCGTTTCATAATCAATGATTGGAAATGAGCATCTTAAATATAGTCGATTGGTAAAAACTTTTTGAATTCTTTCAATAGATTCGATATCTTTTTTTAAAAAAAGGGACCATACATAAGATTCAAACTCCACTAATGGAGGAATGTAAGTCTTATAGGCTTGTAATAAAATGCTCATGTCCGTGTCCCTTGTTTGGAAGGCTCTAAATAAAGTTGATATCCTGCCAAGAGCCTTAACCGCTATCTCTGAGCAATACATAGAAAATATTAGGTCTTGTGTTATTTTTATACCTAAGTCTTTGACTGCTTCTTCTTCAATTATTTCAATATTGTTTAACTTATACACAAAATTATCAGTTTTAGGCCCCAGTGATAAAACACAGCATTTTTCCATAGCAACAGTTAGTTGCCATTTTGAGGCCCAAGAACAGAAGTTGTCCAGTGTTTTTTTGAAATTGAAATCTTTGGTCTGGATTACTGTAATCAAAATAAAACTTCGCGCCATCGGCAAAAAGTTTTATTTTGGCTTCAGGTCCTTAGCAGTCTGGAAGGTCATTTATATATAAAAGGAACAAAAGCGGTCCCAAAACACTACCTTGAGGGACACCGCTAACAACCGGAGAAAATTCAGAAAAAACTATGCTTTCGTCATCAATGACTACCTGTTGCCGCCTTCCTGTAAGAAATTCTGAAATCCAATTAAATAATTCATATTTGATTCCGTAACATTTAAGTTTTTTTAAGAGTTTAGGGTGGCTGACAGAGTCGAATGTTTTTGAGAAATCAATATACATAGCATCGACTGACTTCTTTTCATCTAAGGCATTAAGCCAATCACAAAGGGTTGTTAATAAGTTTAAACCTACAGACCTGCCTGCCAAAAAACCGTATTGTTCATTAGTTATTAATTTATTCTTGATGAGAAAATTTAGTATATCATCAAAAACAATGCTTTCCATAACTTTGGAACAGACTGACGTAAGCAATATACCTCGGTAATTATTTTTTCACACGCTACACCTTTCTTAAAAATTAGACTTATAAATGCTTCCTTCCAAACCTCAGGAACTGACCCTGACTCCATTGAAAGTTCAAAAATACATGCCAAAGGGCAAGAAATTAATTTTGAAGGTAATTGTTTTAATTTTTTTTGTTACAATATCGATTTTTTTGTTACAATTTTTTTTGTTACAATATCGATTTTTTTGTTACAATTTTTTTTTGTTACAGTTTTTTTGTTACAATTTTTTTTGTTAACATATTATATGTTAATTATTATATGTGAGATAGTATATTGTACTTTGATAAAAACTTTGAACGCTTAAGAAATTAAAATTGTAAGGAAAAACATAAAATGTTTGTTTTATTAGAAAAAAGTTAGCAAGCTGAATAATTTGGATGTTCAGGCGCATCAATTTTGTTAAGAATCACATTTAGATTTTTTAATTTAAATTATTTTTTAAAGGCTAAGCAATTTTTAGATAAAGAATATTTTTCTGATTGGATTTATTTTTGCATTAAACGTTTATAACAAAAACTAAAAACACATTTCACGCCAAGGTTGGAAATTTTTTTTGTTTTTTTAAACCCTTTTTCTAGCATTTTATGCACTCTCAGTTCATTAATCGTGACTACGACTTTCTAAAAGCAACATAATAAAAACAACATCATATATTGCCAGAAAGTTGTTGTTTTAAGGTTTCAGAATGCACAAATCCCGCTATTTTGGCTGTAGCTGGTGCCCCAGGCAGGCGGGCACCGCTGCAGGGTGTTAAGTGTCAATGCTGAACACTATAAACAGTCTAATTTAAGACTTTAGAAAATCTTCATAGAGTTGAAAAACTTTTATCTTATTTTTTTCTATTGTTGTCTGTATTTTTGTAAATGAAAAAGTTTTTTAGAACAAAATTCAAAAAATAGTTAAAAGATTTATTTTTTGGGAATTTTCATTAAATTTGCTAGATCTCAGGTCAGAAGAAAGTTTGTCCGGAGTTTGAGGAGTATGGTTAGAATTCAAGAAACACGTTTTTATTCATATCGTTTTTTTCTGGAGTGCATTTTTTTAATTTTGAAGGAAAAATAGATAAAAAACCCCTACTTTTAGGTCAAAAAGCCTTTGTAATTCATTTTGAGCTTTTTTTATTGCTTAAAACACTCATTTTGACCTCAAAATTAAGTTTGGAAGCAGTTAGAAGTTATTTTAAAGACATTTTATATCTAGATTTTTCAAAAATTGGGGGGTTACTGTTTTCCCTTCCCACTTCTGAGTGGGGGGGGGGTTGTTTTGCCCCCATCTCAGAATTTGAAGAGGGATAACGGTAATTCCCCCCATACATGGGCAAGTTGGTCCGGAGTGGGGGGGGTTAAACCCCAAATTAGGGGAGTTAAAATCCAAGAAACGCAAAATACCCATATCGTTTTTTTTCTGGAGTGCATTTTACCCATATCGTTTTTCAATTTTAAAGAAAAAAATAGGTAAAAAACGCTAATTTTAGGTCAAAAAGCCTTTTTTATTGCATTTTTTGAGCTTTTTATTGTTTAAAACATTCATTTTGACCTCAAAACTTAAGTTTGGATGCAGTTAGAAGTCATTTTAAAGACATTTTTTCTTCATTTTTCCAAAATTGGGAGGTACTCTTTTCTCCCACCCCCACTTCTAAGTGGGGGGAGGGGTTAAACCATACATGGGCACGGGGGGTTAACCCCCCAATTCTGAAAAGGGGGGTTTAAATCCCCCCACTCAGAAGTGGGGAGGGAGAAAAGGTTACACCACCCCCCAATTTTGGAAAAATAAAGAAAAAAAAATGTCTTTAAAATTACTTCTAACTGCCTCCAACCTTAAGTTTTGAGGTCAAAATAAATGTTTTAAGCAATAAAAAGCTCAAAAATGCAATAAAAAAGACTTTTTGACCTAAAATTAGCGTTTTTTACATATTTTTCCTTTAATATCGAAAAACTATATCGGTATTTTGCGTTTCTCAGATTTTAACCCCCCCCCCCTAATTTGGGGTTCAACCCCCCACTCCGGACCAACTTGCCCATGTATGGGTTAAACCCCCCTTCTCAAAATTTAAGGGGCTTAACCCCCCCCCCGTACCCATGTATGGCCCTCTCCTAACCCTCCCCCCTATGCCCATGTATGGTCAGGGGAATACTGGATTTTACCGAGAAACAAAACATAATTAGTTCTGAAAGTTCATTTTGATAATAGTGTTTTAAAGCAACGTTAATTTGTTTAAATCGGAACATGGTATCATGTTAAAATCCAGATTTTGTGATTTTAAAACTTTGCATAATACCGGTATTGACGAAATATTCATTGGATGTGGATCCATAGATGAACAAAGGGGGTAGGGTGGGGTCCACCCCCTCCTAGTCCCAAATTTTTGAATTTTTTACCCCTGACCCCCCTCTAGATTTTAAAATCTGACCCCCCCTCGAGAAAATTTTAAGTACTTTTTTATACAAAATTTTCTTCCAAAAACATGAATTTTTAACACAAATTCATGTTTTTACACCCTTTTTATACCTAAATATCGCTTTTTATTCATTAAAATGTAGTATTATCTTATAAAAAACTATTATTAAACATAGAAATGGCTTAAAACTATTGTTTTGAAAATTGGACCCCACCTGACACCCCTCTAGGTTTCAAAATCTTCCACCCAGGGTCGACCCCCCTAGAAAGCTGGGGGGTCGACCCCCCCTAGATTTTGAAATGTCATTTGCCCGGGGTAAACACCCCCTAGCTTTTTGACCGTGTTCATCTATGTGTGGACTGTGGATCCCTTAGAAAAAGGGTTTAAGCCCTGGCATCGGCTGGAAGATGGAAGTAACACCTGTCCGGTGCTTAAAACCTTGCACAGAAGCCGGTGCTTGGCGCCGTTAAATTCCTAGTTTCAATCAGAATTGAATTTTGTTTACTTTTAATGATAAAATACTCTTATTAGGTGCATTTTTAGGTGATCTCATCTCTTGAATGCCGATGATTTAGAATTATGAATTATTACTAAAAAATCTGAAAAGTACATGTAAATTTATGATAAAGCAGTGTTGTTATTTTGTTGCTTAAGGTGGAACGAAACAGTTGCAAAAATTTCGCCGATTTTCCCCAAAATACGTACTCGGGGTTTTCGGGGATTCTGATTACGAATTCGATCTAGGACCTTTTTCGATTCGATCCCCGAAGGGCGCTAGGAGAGGTTGCGACCCCCCCCCCTTGGGGTATTCTGACTATATACCGGTTTTACTTCAAAACCATCCCAAAACACGTACTGAGAGTTCAATACAGTATTAAATAATGAACACTTTTTTTAATTAAAAAGTTAAAAATTAAAAAAAAATTTGACGTTAAATATATTGCCCGTAGGGACTCGATCCTACAGCTCCGAAAATCCGAGGCTGACACTCTAACCACTCGACTACTGACCCATCTGAGTTATTTTCGTAAAAGCTAGTTTTAAACAAACGTTTTGAAATGTCGTTTCTCGGCGTCAAATCAAAAAAAAATTAATAAAAGTTTAGTCATTTAATAGGAATTAGTTTGTTTCCATAGGTGTTTTTTGGGGGGACAGAGGGGTCCACCCCCCTAGAGCCAAAATTTTGGACCCTCCCCCCTAGAATCCAGGGCCCCCCTCCCCCCAAAGCTCGAGAGCGGTCAGGGCTGACCTCCCCTCTAGCGAGATCTGATCCCCCCCCCGTCCCGACCAATTTGGAAGTATATTTTTTTATTTACTTTCAAAAACACGGTTTTTTAGTTAAAAACAGTGTTTAAATACACTTTGTTTAGTATATAAAATTCAATATTAGACCTAAAAACACTTAAATTATTGAGTTAAAAAAATTGGACCTCCCTGACCCTCCCCCTAAATTTAAAATTTTGCACCCGGGGTCGACCCCCCTAAAAAGCCAGGGGGGTGCAGACCCCCTGGACCCTCCCTTCTAAAAAATTGGCCTTCCTCCCAGTGGTCCCCCCCTAGAGGACCTGACCAAAAACACCTATGTTTGTTCCCAACTTTTAGCACAGCAGTTGTACCATAATACCGAGCCAGTTTTTAAAGAAATCTCTACTATCACGTCTTTTTATTTTTTATTTCAAAAATTTTAGCAATAAAACGAAATTTAAAAACTTCACTAAGAGAGATTTCGCTAAAATTTTTTGTGGACATGCACATTTGCTTTATCTAACTTGAGTTACATCTCAACTTACACTTATATCTATGTTTTTGCCTCTATTTCTTTGGTCTTTTTATGCTGTCTAATTATCATAATATTATTATTTAATTTACCTCAGGTTACAATTTTGTTTTTTTTTGGTTATTTCCTTTTCAATATTATTATTATATATTATTCTTATACAAAAAGGTAAAGCTCACATCTGCTCCCTAAAATCCCCTGATAGGATGGGGCCTTGGACTAAAATTCTACGTCAATAACAGTGCTGATTAGGCACTGTATTAGGCAGCAAAATGGAATATCCATCGCCGGCCCGCTTTAGCTAAAAAAATTTATCACGTTATATTAATTCTGGTTCTGTTAAAATGGGAAAAACTGTTTTAAAATGCCTTTTTACAACGAAGCATATCTCGGCGTGGAATGATCCACCAAAAATGTTAAGGATACTGAACTGACCAGAAAAAATACCCTTTCTCTCAATATATAGTTTGCTTCTGTCCGTCACGTATGGCACAAGTTATACACAAAAGCCCACAGGGTATCCTAACTATATCGTTCCAACTCCAACTTAAACAGTAAAAAAAAATAATGAGCGCTTAGCGATGCGGATTGTGAAGAAAATTTTTAAATTAATTTTTTTGAAATCATTAGCATAAAGAAAGGCAATACTTTAAACTTTTTGCACTCACCTGGCGAGTTTTAACAAACCATGAATATAAATTGAGTACAAGAAAAAGGCAATTAAACTAATAATTGTTTTTTATTATTCAAAAATTATGTATAAAATACAATAAAAAAATATAGTTTTAAAAAGTGATTTAGGTGCTTAATTTCTGATTAAAAAAGTTTTTTATAGATTTCACATGAATCTAAACGTTTTAAAAAACGTGTATCACCAGGAAAAATCAGTAGAGTCTTGCACTTTTTTGATTTTATCATAGCTGTTTTAATTTGGATCGTTACTCTAACTGAAGTTGAACTGCAAAGTCAAACGGAGGTATACAATATTATATTCGTATTTTCGTATAGATAAACAAGATCATGGGTATTCTAGGGAGTTCAAAGCGGGGTTTTCCTACCTCTTGGCTTTTTGGGTGTATTCGCCCAAAATTTTAAATAAAGAAGGGAAGTAGTAGGAGTTGCCGACGTATACAGCAAAGCAATTTTTAAATCATTAACATAATTTTTCCTTTTAAAGAATAAAAATTTCTACCAATCAAAAATAATAATCAGGACTGCCGACATTCCTCTTAAAGTTGGGGTTACCCTCATAGATAAAAATGGATACCGGAGCTAGGGGGTTTACCTTACCAGCGTGCCTCATCAGCAATTTTAAATCTGCCAATTAGCTTTTAAACAAATTGGCAGGTGCCCAATTAGCTTTTTTCTTTAAAGGCAAAAAAATTTAATAAAAATAAACGCAGAAAAAAATCCGACATTTACTGGATCTAAAAATATACAGCCGGATCAGTGGCGTAACCAGGGGGGCGGGGGGCGCCCGCCCCCCCTCCCCCCGAAATCCGGCGTCGTAAGGGGGGAGGGACCCTTACGTTTTCTGAATTTTGGGAGAAAAATTTTTTTCTTTATATATAAATTCGAAACATTTCTGATGCGTTCCAAAAGCATAAAAATACCCAAAAAAAACAGAAATTTTTATCGCTTCGCGGGAAGTGTACATTAATCATTTTTTTAGTTTTTTGTTTTAATTTTGATGGATTGTACCATTCAATACATAGCTAAGGCATGTGCCTTTGCCTCAGATATTGAATGGCAATACTATATAGATGTTAAAACTCATATTATAAGATATGTAGGTTTGATAATGGCTGTTTTAAACCCATTAACAACGGTTTTTACACTTGTGGGGTTGTCCGCCTTTCCACCTCCCTCCATGGTGAAGCGTGGCAGTTTGTATAGATTTTTTTTTTTTTACTTTTCAAATATTGAGTTATAAAAATTTAATAAAAATCTTAGTGCATTCTAAAATCAGAAATTAATCAGTATAAA
>JASAMX010005437.1:0-13102 GCA_030248175.1 Microlaimidae sp. YZB2_3
CCAGAATGTAAATATACCCTATACAAAAGCTCCGCTCCGTTAGCAAGATATCAAGTTTAGATTAAGCGCCCAGTCAGTGCAGACTTTTTATACGCATAATAATCGACCGAAGTCCCATAAGGAATAATTTGCACACTATGTGGTTTAAGTTGCATGGAAATAGTTGGCGCGTTCCGTATGATGTTCAGTTCGGCAAAGTACGTTCAGCAAACTACGTTCAGTAGCTTTTGAACGGTTTTCCAAAAAAATAAAGGTTATTTGACAGTTGCAAACGTACTTTCCACACCTGAATATCTCTTATATGATTTCGGTCGATTAACTGGTACGTTGAGTTTCGTTATCAATGTCTTTCAGGCTACAGCACTACTACAATTATCGCAGCGTAAACGCTTTTTAATTGGATTTTGGAAATTTATTTTGCATTTTTATTTGTATTATTTGTTTAATTCAAAATTTTTCACATCTTTGTAGCAATAAAAATTAACTATATTTGAGCTAAAAAATTTAACTAAAATATGGCATATGAAAAGCTATAAAGTATTATAATGGTTCTTATCATATATATTCAGTAGCGTTGTATAAAGTTACTTTTATTTTTACTTATACTAATAAAAGTAACAGATTTTGAATTACTTTTACTTTTACTTTTACTCGACTTTTGAAATTTCAATTACTTTTACTTTTACTCGAATTTTAAAATTTTATTACTTTTACTCTTACTCGGATTTTTTCCTAGAAATACTTAAATTAATTTAAGTATAATTTAAGTAATTTCAATGACTAGATTCCTAATGAGCTTGTTGTAAAATTAGTGGCAGCTATTGTTGTAAATTAAATATTATTCAGCAAATGTTTTTGTTTACCTTTGTTGTTATGGTTGAATTAAAAAAACGGAAACTCAAAATGAAACTAAAATAAATCATTTTGTTTAATTTTCAGGGTTAAACGGGTTTTTAAAAAAATTGGGATAAAGTGATATCCAATTAGAAAATAAGACACATTAGAAAATGTAGAGGTTTTTTAATCAAATTTCTCAATTCTGAAATTGAATTATAGCGTTTTTAACATATTATTATGAATACGTAATTGAGACTTAAAATCAGTTTGTTTTCTACTAAATTGTCAGTTCAAAAAATATTATCAAAAAATATAGCATAAAACAAGGCAACATTACTCAAAAACAGTTCACACTTTAAGTGGGGGCTCATTAATTAGGGAAGGTCCTTTAGGGCGTGTTTTTATTGTGGCGTATAATAGATTTAATTCGGGTATAGCTGATAAATTTTTTCGCATAAACCGTAGAAAGTAGATATTAGACACTAGTACACAAGAAAACTTAGAAGTCAAATACAAGAAACAATTTATGTTTTTAATCACAAAACGTGATGTTACACAATAAAAAACTGCAATACCTAAACTAAACACTATTAGAAAATTAGTGAGCGTTAGCTATTAACCTATTAACTTGAGCTCTAAAAAACATAAGTTATACAATGATCGCGCGCCGTTTTTTTGGGCTTTCTTGAGAACCAAAAGTTTTGTTTGTTTGTTTTTTAAGAGGGGGTGGGGTGATCCCCTGAAAAAACTAGAAGGGTGCACCCCATATAAAAAAAGTACGAACTCTGGTCCAAATCCTAGTTTCACAAAAAGTGCTCACTCTAGTTTAAATTTTTTTCAAAACCACTAAAAATAATAAATTGATTACATACGACTTTTTTTGATACACTATTATGTGTAAAAAAACTATTATTAAACTTACAACAAGCTTTAAAAAACGACGTATCACGTATATGAAATTTGGCGGCGCTCCAAGCCCTTCCTTCTTTTTTCTTAAAAAGAATAAAAAAGCTTCATAAAGAATTTCACATACATTTAAAACTGAAAGGAATTATTTTTTTTCTTTGAAACAAATTTGTAATATTTCATAATATTTTGTGAAATTATCATTCACTTGAGAAAGTTTTGGTTTGAATATAAAAAATAATATGTAAAAATGTTTTGGTTCATTGATTGCATTTTTTACCGAACGCAATTGCATGGGATTCGTTTTAATTAAGTCAGTAAATTAGTAAGCAAGTTTGTTCTAGCAATTACTTTAACTATTGCAACATATTTATCACAAATTGCAGAGTGTGTAATTCACTTTCACCTATGGGAAGCTCAAAAGAACAAGTTCAAACTTCGCAGAAAGAGATCGATACATTTTTTCTAATTATCTGGTTTCTTTTTAAACTATAAAAAGGGTAAAAAATGCCGTAAACTGATTTTATCGACAATTTCTAATTCCTCAAATGTGTTTTTATGTATTGGTTGAAGAAAATAAAGTCGAATAATGGGCGCGCGTTTATACAGCTGCAAGACAATATAGTATACTAGCCCAGAAGAAACAAAAATTATATTTTACCGCTTTTCTTCTCAAAGTTCGAATTACCCAATTTTAAAGCTTATCAGTGGCGTAGCTAATGCGGATGTAGGACGCTACTTTGCCGCAATATAACCGAAGTTTTATTGATAAAAACTCAGCGCAGCTGGTATGATAAGCAACAACTGCCAGAAATGAAACTGCGCTAATCAAAAAAACAAAACATAACGTCTGCACTGGTTTAAAACCATAAATACATATCTAATAAGCATAATTTAAAAAAAACTTTCTTAAAACTATTTGCTAAACAATTTAGTAAAGGTTTTATTTTAATTTGAATTTATGGTTTTAAAATTTTTTTCTTAAATAGAAAAAAAAACAAAACAATTTTTAAAATAATTACGAATAGTTTAATATAAATAACTAAAAAGTAACCAAAGGGAGCTTCAGAGTTTCCGAGCTTTGCCCTATTTTTAATCCAATTTACTGAATAAAGCTAAAATCCTTCAGGCTGCAATTAAGGGCGTAACCGCTCGCCGACAGGAAGAATTGCAGAATAAACGCGCGAGATTAAAAATAATAAAGAAAAAGCTGTCAGGGATGATGTAACCAATGATTATTAAGCTGCGTCAGGTGTTTCTCTCCACGTGATATTTTCTCATAGAACGAGTGGTTACTTTATCAGCACGCTATTTTCACCCCGATAGATTTTATCTTTAGTTAAAAAGTAATCTTGGATTTTAGTGGTTTTTTTAAAATAAATTATTTGCAATAGTTATTGCAGTTAAGACGTGGAGTGTGTATGGCGTCCCGGGTCTCAATTTATAATAGTGATGTCCTAACCTCCAATATTTTGCTCCAGAGCTCCGGCAATTTAAAGCGAAGAGAGCTCCGAGCTCCAAAGTTTCGCCCTTAAATGATCGATTTTAAGCTTATTTAAGCTTGAAATACATTTTAAATTAATTTATCAGCATTTTTTAGACCATCTAGCGTTAAAACAGGTTCTGAAAAAAGTTTAAATTACAAAAAAAACTGACGAAATAATCTATGGCATTACTCTTTTACTATTCACAAAGTTAATATAAACCTAGGGCGGTGCTCCGGAGCTCCGCGGGTTTCTCCGGAGCTTGGAGCTCTGGGGAACATCACTATTGTATAATAACAGCAGAAGTACCGACGCCAGGGCTTTCGTACGCTCTGTGAGTAATGAGCAGCACTGGCGTGCTTCTCTTTCCGCATGTCAAACGCGTTTTTTTTTAGTCTGAAAAAAACCAAAAAAAGACTAAGACCGTTAGAAACAGAAAAATTATAAAAGTGCCACTACAATGAAGAATCACGACAGTTAATTCAATCTACACAAAAGTCTCGAAAAGATTTAAAAATAATTTGTATATTACGTTGGTTAACGGAAAAAAAACACGATTATAACACAACGAAAAAAATATAAACATAAAACAATTTTTCTAAAAAAACAGCTGGGGCCTGTTTTATAAAAACCTTTGTAAATTCTCATTTTACGGTTCTCCGCCTATTTTTTGTAAAATACACGATAAAGGTTTTTCAACTTGTAATCCAGAGGGAGCATCTGCACGCACTGCTCGGCGCTGATTGGTCGCAGCAACGTCATTTCATCTCCGCTGACCGATGAATATTCGCCCTGTAATATATCCTCAATCATGTAATTTACAAAAAATAGGCGGAGATTCGTAAAATGAAAATTTACAAACGTCTTTATGAAATAGGCCCCTGGTTGTGCATATTTTTTTCTTCTTCGTTTTTTCCGGTCGTATATAAATTATTTTTAAATCTTCTTGTGACCTTTGTGTCTATTGAATTAATTATCGTGATTTCCCATAATTTACAACCTAATACAAGCTTAACAAAAGATGGAAATTGCTCGTATAAAAGGTGGGGCTCCAGAGTTTCCGATTTTAATATCCGGAGCTCTGAAGTATGATTTTTGAGGACAAGAATATAAATACAGATACAATTTTTCTTGTGGAGGCATGCAAAAAACCAAAACAGAAAAGACAATGGGTGAAATAAGTGTTTAAAGAAATCAGTTACCCTATAAGCGATTAATCTGTAAGTTTAACACAATTTTTTTCCCGAAAACACAGTTGAAAATAAATATAAAAACACTAAACCACGAAAATATAAAGCCTATAAAAAAGCTAGTGTTAACGAAAGAGGAAGAAAAAATTTTTTTATGTTACTGCTTGCAATTTGATACTCAACCAACACAGTTTACACATCTCACTATTAAAACAATAACCAATTTGTTGAAATAATAAACCACGAGTTAATTGAACGTTTTTTTTAATGGGTGCCTCTTTCAATTAATTAAATAGTTCTACAAGATAACGATTTTTTAGATTTAGATAACTATAACCAAACAAAAGTTTTTAAAAATTAGATTTTTCGCACATTGGGTTTATTTCAGTTGTGTTTTCTCAAGTATGGCCATGTATTTTATTATTCATCAAATGTAATTGTCAACTTTGGATTAAAAACAAGTTTTTTTTACATTGATTTAAAAAAATTGGGGTCTATAGGAAAAATTGTCGTAGCTGCGACTTTCGCCTATCTGGAACGACCAATAATAGCGGAGATTTTTTTCGTCTACAAAATCGACTAATCAATGCAACGGCAACGAAAACCGTGTCTCGGCTCTGTTCCAACTTTCCTTCAGGCGGTAAAATCGGGAATACGTTCACATTCTTATAGTATAAATCGCAGGCGCACGTGTTTTTTTTTTGGCACGCGATGAAACGGCCGGACCCCGCCGGAGGATATTGAAATGGTTTTCACCGTTAAATCGTTGCGTGAATTTAATATACGGTAGTAGGCAAAAAATAAACCACGTCTGCGTTTGCAACTGCGAGTAATTTACCTATAACGCCGTATTTATAGATCTATCCGGATTTTTCGCGATTTTTTTAAACGCTTATATCTGCTTAAACGTTATCAACTGCGTTGAGCTAAACCATAAATTTTTCATGCTCTTATCTGTATAGCTTATATATTGATGTAACTAATTTAAATTTTAGAAATAAGAATTTAGAAAATCTGCAGAAAAGATCTATGTACACTGACTTCGGAGCTTAATTTAAACCGGACCATCTTAAAAAATTTTAAATTTCAAAAATACAGACTGATCATAACTAAAAGTCTGTTCAAAATGATTAAAACTGAATAAAATTTGAAGATGAGCACATATCGTTAACGGTAGGGTTTGATTCAGACGATTGTTAGTACAGCTACCATTAAGCTTCATACAATAATTCAATTTTGGTATAAATCAATCGTACCGTTAGCGAAATATGCTATCTAATAATTTTTTATGGTCTCTCAATAATTTTTAAGCAGACTTTAGAAATAATTATAATGATGTGGTAATCACTAATCACTCAGTTAAAATACACACGCCACCAAAGAGGTTAAGATTTAAGAAATTAGGCTAAAGGCTGGTTCATACTTATGTAAAAACGTCCTTTGGACAAAGAGTCCAAAGGACAAACACAGCGTATAAACGTATGTAAAAACGTCTTTTGGACTTTGTCCAAAGGACGTTTTTACATAAGTATGAACCAGCCCTAAGAGGCAAATAATACCTGCAAAAAATATTTATATTCGTTAATATAATAGTTAAAAAATCTAAATATTGAAAGTGTCTAAAATTTAGAATAAAGATATAACATAGCAAAAAGTGAATGTTTCATTTTTGGTTTAATTTAAAGTATTAATTCAATTGAACAGGGACATTTGGACCCGAGAAAATATTTTCAAAATTTCCAGAAAACAATACTGGTAGTCATTACAAAAAAAGTATTAACTAACCATATTTTGCTAATGGAATCGTTGTTTTATATAGGAATCAGTGATAAAAAATTTATCAGTGTTTCTAGTATTTTCGCTAGTGATTTTCCCGGGGTCAAAGAACGTAGTTACGGTTGACGGATCTCCAAAACAAATCTAGGATTTCCCAAGATCCGCTTTACTTTAAGTTATTTATTATTTATAACAGTCACTTTTGTCACTTTTTTGGAATCTTCTTTTTCAAATCTTACCGAAAAGATTTACAATATTTGAAGAAATGCGACTAAAAGAATCTAAATACAGTTTAATGTGAAATAAGCTGTGGAGTATGTAGTTTAAATAAGCTGCAGTTCCCAACTTAGGGCTCCAAGTTCCCTTATTTTGGCTCCATATTCCAGCTCCAAGTTCCCTCAGATCAATAAAATTTTAATTCCAAATATTATTTTATTCTAATATGCATTGACTCGTTTTTTAAAATCTTAAACTTCCTTGTAGCAGAATTGTGTTCTTTTAACTTGTATTTTTTAAATGGACTGATTTGATTTAATTCATTTTGATAGTTAAGATGATAAAATTTCTGTAAGGGTGCAATTGGTGATTGTTTTCTTTTCCATATTAGTTGAATTTGAATCAGATAATTTATTTGATATATTTATTGAGTTTCATTTTAATCTAATAGGCATTGATGTGTCTTCTAAAATCTAACTCTTCCTTGTAGTTGACTTGTGTTCTTTTAAATTGTTTTGCTAAAAAGAACTGAATTGATTTAATTAATTTTCACAATTAAGGT
This sequence comes from Microlaimidae sp. YZB2_3, assembly GCA_030248175.1. Classification (NCBI taxonomy): domain Eukaryota; kingdom Metazoa; phylum Nematoda; class Chromadorea; order Desmodorida; family Microlaimidae; species Microlaimidae sp. YZB2_3. The sequence goes on from JASAMX010005437.1 coordinate 6,972, forward strand.
GATAAAATTTCTTTAAATGGTGCAATTGGTAATTGTTTTCTTTTAAATTGGATATTTATTTTTGATTGTTTTCTGTTCATATTAGTTGTATTGGACATTTTATTTGATAGGTTTATTGAATTTATTTTACAGTATTTGATAAGTTTCTTAGCATACTGCATTCAAAATCCAACCACATGGCTGGATGTTGTTCCACTTCATACCAGTAATTCTGTCTTGAGTCTGGATCTAAAATATAATCCCAGCCCGTGGGGTTCCTTGGCTTCCGATCAGTGAGCCGTAAGGCATACCCGAGAAACTACTGATGCAGGGTTGACGGGGCTCAGGACGAGAACCTCTTTTATGAACAATCACGACGGTTAATTCAATGTACACAAGGGTCTCGAGAAGAATTAAATGTAATTGGTATACGACGTTGGTGAACTAAAAAAATTAGCATAAAAAGTTTAAAAAACCAACTATTTGGCTCTTTTTTCAACATTTTTCAAAAACAAGTGGTTGTCTATATTTTTTTACTTATCTTTTTTTAGTTAACTACCGTTGTATACGAATTATTTACGTTTCTTCCCGAGACCTTTGTGTACATTAAATTATTCGTCGTGATTGTTCATTCTCAAGACATGGAGGCAAGCTTAGTCTCCGGCACATTGGAATGGAATCTAAAATGCCGAAGAGTTGAGACCCCACGGTTAAAGAGCCCCTGGACATTCTCTTACTCTAAAGGTTGGTTCATATTTATGACAAAACGTCCTTTGGACAAAAGACGAAAGTCCTTTGGTCTTTTCCAAAGGACAAATACAGCGTAAAAACGTCTTTTGGACTTTGTCCAAAGGACAAATACAGCGTAAAAACGTCCTTTGGATTTTTCCCAAAGGACAAAGTCCAAAGGACAAAATCCAAAGGACAACGTGTTCATACTTTTTGTCCTTTGGACTTTTCCCTTTGGATTTTGTCCTTTGGACAAAGTCCAAAGGACAAATTCTAAGTAGCGTTCATAGTTCGTCCAAAGGAAAAAGTCCAAAGGACGTTTTGGCTTTTCTAAAATTGTCCATTGGACTTTGTCCAAAGGACGTTTTGTCATAAGTATAAACCAGCCTTTATGCATTCTTAAAAGCGACAAGTGACAAGTAACAACGCGTTTGCGCTTTACACATTACATTATCCTTTGTAGTCCCGATCTGAAGGTTTCCGGAAAAAATACCTTCTACAAAATATCTTCCGGAAAAAATATCTTCTTTCAGCAGTAAATTATTCAGTATTATTAAAAACTTTTAAAGGTTTTTTAAACTTTTTTATGTCGTTTTAGCTTGCTTTTAAGGTTTCGCTTAGGCTTAGGAGAATAAAAGTTTTTTTTTTACTTGAGAATTTAAGTCTTTCAGAAGATATTCTTTTCGAAGATATTTTGCAGAATGTATTTTTTCCGTAGTATGCATCTTATGAACCGTAGTACAAAATGATATGTACTTAAAAATGTACCGTAGTATGTATCTTTCGTAGTATGCAGATGAGGCGATCGAAAGCGCGCGAAATTACCGTATCTCCTACTTATCTTTCGTAGTATGCAGATGAGGTGATCGAAAGCGCGCGAAATTTCGATCGGTTGATCTTCATACTACGAAAGATAAGAAGGAGATACGGTAATTATCTATTAGGGTGACGCTTATGTATACTGCATACTTCATGTACAAACAGAGTTCCAGTGCAAGGTGCCTATAGAGGAACAGTGGATAGCGGACGAGTGCAGCCGCAAAATTTTAAAACTCAACTGAACTGCTGCGTTTCCTTTCGGCGGTTCAGTCGCTCCTTTTTTTCGATTCAAAAATTGCGAAGGGTTAAATCAATTGAAAAGCTGCAACACCAATTTTTGTGTAATAAAAAAACAAAAAAAAAAACACTTCAAAGAGTATCAGCGTGAGTCCTTAAAAAGTTAATCTTTTTTGAAAAAAAAAACACTAAATCTTTAAAGGGATCCCGCACTTTTTGTTAATCAGAATAACTTAAAACTCGTTGCGGTAAAATGAGAAAACCTTTGTTAAATTTAAAATTTGGCCGTTTTATATACTTCTTAGGCAAGAAATCTTGTTCAAAAAAACGCAGTTGATTGCGTGAAAAAGGAACACTTCATTGTCACAGAGGTTTTTTTTATATTCGTACGTCAAAATCTTAATCCTATTGACCTGGAAAATCTTTTTTTAAGACACATAAGTGTACTTTTATTGATGTTTCAGAAAAAAAAAACTTGAAAATATATTAAGAGTGGTGCCCAACAAATTCCGAGGCTCCAAAGATGCTTGAGAGCTCGGAAAACCGGAGCTCTACTCTTAGGCTTTGAGCTCCAGAAGCCACAGTAAATAAATGAATGAATGAAAAATGTTTATGGAGAATCACGACGGTTCATTCAATGTACACAAAGGTCTCGAGAAGAATTTAAAATAATTTGTATAAGACCGGAAAAAATGAGGAAGAAGAAAATATTTACAACCAACTGTTTGTTTAAAATAATTGTTTTATGTTTAATTGTAATTTTCGTGTATTATGATCTTGTTTTTTTCCGTTAATCAAAGTTATATTAAAATTATTTTTAAATCTTCTCAGGACCTTTGCGTACATTGAATTAACTGTCGTGATTCTCCATTATACACGTTACATTAGTAACAAATAAGTACAATGTTTCAAAAATATATGAATCTAAAAAAGGTATCACAATATCAAAAATGAATATTATCAAATATTAACAGAAACCGAGAGAAAAAAACATGTAAATAAGTTTAGTCAATGTAACGGTTGCAAAGGTTTTTAAAAATTTTAAGATTCACCCAGGTGATATTCGAATTAAAAACACAAAACAGGTATTATAAAATTTATATAAGATGGCTATTTAAACGTTTAGTAAATATAGCAAGTGATTTTGATAAATGTTATTAGTGTAGCTTCCTGCAGCTTAGAACCTTAGCAATCCGCACACCGTAGACTTTTCTGTTATATTACGATGCTAAAACACAACGTGGAACGTGGGCTATCTGAAAAAAAAAAAAAAACTTTGAAAAAAAAAGGTTTTTATAAGCTCAGATGGGTTTTTCTACAGCCGGAAGCCGGTGAAAACTCGCCAAAACTTTTTCAGCTTTTCCGTTTTCGGGAGACACGCGCGCGGGAAGAAATTCATTAGCCATCTATCAACCCTCTCCGAAAGACCCGAACCAGCGCCTGTTCCGTTTATTAATAACACTTCCCGGCTAAATGGCGGAGAGAGTGGGGCAACTCCCCGCGCGCTTAATAGCCGGAATTAATGTATGCAACTCCGGTAAGATAGAGAGAGCGAGAGAAAAAATGATAGATAAAAAAAACACACCGCGAGCTCTCTCGGCTAATTCGGCCGGGCTTTTAGAGCATCTGGAATTGGACCGAAATGCGCCTTTTAAGGAGCGGACTCTCGGTTCTTTCGGGGAATTTCACAGCTTCGTTCTATCGATTTCTCCAAACCGAATTCTAGCCATTCCGCAAAAAACCCCGACTGTTTTGTTTTCCAAAAAAAGGTGCAGAGACCGTCACCCCCCCGGGGGGGATCCCCGGATCCCACTAAGAAGTTCCGAGGCCGGAAGCGGGCCGGAAGTGAACTCTTCCGGTTCGGAGTGTCGGCTGGAATTTAGGTGAAGCTTGTTTTGATTGCCGGGAGCGAGGAGAAGCGGCGGATGCTAATAGCTCGAGATAACAAATATAACAATATATAATAATAATAATTATAATTATAACATATTAATAATTATATTAATATGTAACACATCTTTCTGAAACTTAAGATTGTTCGTTCTGATTACAATTAATTAAAAAAACATTTCGGCAGGAAACCTATCTGCAATTTCGGCAAAGTGATATCGGAGGGTCGTTTTATCGCCATTCTTTCGAATGAATTAAACAAGCCTCGCCTAACTCGTGAACTCATTCTAGTTTTAAGTTAGATTGAATTTTAAGCCGGAGGGACTTTCATATTACACCCCGACCAGTGGTACCTGAAAACTCTTTCAGCGTGCTTTTAGGGCAGTATTTTGGCTCAGTGTATATAAACTAGTAGTTTTAATTAGACTCCAATAAGTTAATATTAAATTTCTATTACACTCCAAAATCGTGCTCCGAGCTGCGGCAATTTAAATCAAAGTAATCTAACCACTTCAATCAGTATATTAAGCTTATATAACGTTTAAATATGATTTATGGTAGAACTTCACAGTTTTTTTTGACGACAGATCTTTTTGAATTACATCTTACTATACGTAGTTTGACCTGCTGATTCAATTTTTGATATTCATTTTTCTGTAAAAAAATGTTATCGTCCACAATCTTCAAATAACATCAATAAAATACATGTCAAAAATACAAAACATTAATAAAGTTTATTACCAAAAATATTCTATTTTTTCATTTTCTATTTAGCGTATCTTAAATAATAAAACATTTTTTTTAAATTAAAAAGATAAAAATAAAAAAAATTTTTTTTTTCGACGTTAAAAATATGGTCGAGCGACTACTCGATCCCCCAAGAATCCGAGCACGACGTACTAACCACTCGGCTACTAGGTCAGCTAAAATTTTCAATTAAAAGCAACTTTTAAAGGAATGGTTAAAATGTAGTTTCTCGGCGTCAATTAAAAAAAATTAAACGAAAATTAAAAAAAATTGATTCGTTATTTTTAAACGAAAGGTTTGGAAATAGTTAGATATAGGCTTTTACCATTTTTTTTATTATAAACGATTAAAAAAGGACTTCAGGGTTTTTTTTACTATATATTTTTGTAAAAAAAGTCTTTTTTTGCAATTTAAAAAAAATCTTGAGATCATTTTGAACCCAAACCACCTCTGAAAGTTGCCCCCTATATTACTTTATAATTTATTATAAAATTGCGCCCAAAAATAACGAATCAATTTTTTTAAAAGGTCTTATTGTGGTTTTTAGAGGTAGAATCCAAGGACATCTGTTGCGAACTGGACAATTTTTTCGGTGATATTTTTATAACCACTGAATAGCACAGAGTCTTAACTTTTTATAACACCCCACTTTTATGGGCCAAAAATTAATATTTATGATGATATGCGACTTGTAGTCCAAGTGTTCAAAACTGTGAAGTTATTTTATTTGCATTTATAACTACCTTAAGTTATTTTATTTGCATTTTTAGGAATATTTTTATTGGTTCTAATAATTTTTAAAAAAATTAAACTCACAAAAAACTTTGGCAAAATAATTAATTTAGTTTTGCTTTATTTATGAAATTAAGAAAAACCGAACGGAGCTTCGAAGCTTTACAGGTGCGTTCGACATTTACAAGGCTGTGCTAAAGTCGGTGCCTTAGAAAACTGAGAGGGAACCACACGGGACCATGTCCACTAAACACGAGTTAACAGGGTGCTATGTTTGTATGTTAAAACTCTGGCTCACTACCGGATCTTTTCGGGCTCGCTTCAGTTTTTAACTTGGGATCTTTATTAAAGAGTCTGTCTTAAAAATCTCACTTAATATGATTTGCTAGGTATTACTCTTATGGATGGATAACAGACCTCTTCCCTGAAGCAAATCAAAAAGATCCGGTAATGAACCACGGGGCCTTTTATTTTGTGGGGCCCACGCCAACAGGAACATTTTTAAAGCTAGTTGTTAATGGTTCAATCCATTCATTCATACACTAATCTAAATATCAGTTTTTAAAGTAATCGCTCAAGAAAATTTTCTGGTTCATTCATTTCTTTTACTTTTCTTCTATACCCAACTCTTAAAATTATGTAGTTCCTACGTTTCTTACACCTACTTACTTTTAAATTAAATTTTCCTGTCACATAATTAATTTCTATCTGCCTCCTACTATCGCTAAATTTATTTTTATCCTGACTCTTTTTTACATTTTTTGTATCATGTTTCTATAATTATTACTTTGTGATAAAAATTGTATGGATTGGATAAGTAAAGAGATATATCTCTCAAAAAAGTGATGAATAAAACACTTATACCCACGTACAGATAGCTTTTGATCTATTTAGTGAATATTATTATCAATTAAACAAATCCTTTATTGTCGAAATTTAGTATAAATACTTCTCACTGCGAACAGGATTCAAGCTCTTTAGCTATCTAATTTCCTGCG
>JASAMX010005439.1:0-12008 GCA_030248175.1 Microlaimidae sp. YZB2_3
GGGGGGGGGCGGCCGCCCCCCCCCCCTAAACCGGTCGGACAGAGGGAAAAATAAGGATAGTGGTTGGGCGGGGGGTGCGGCCGCCCTTTCCCCCGAAATGGTCACCAGATAGTAAAATTTGGGGGTTTTCAGAGGCTAAAAATTCAAAATTTTCTAGCGCCTCGCTAATCGCTCGGCGCCAAACTTTAAAATAATTTTAGTACCCCAATGGACCCCCAAAACCAAAAATTTGTTCCGCTTCGCTTTGCTCAGCGGTCACTTTCTATAGTATACATACATATATACCTCGTTATTTATGTTGCCTGATGCTAATGTTATTTCAAAGTTAGTAGAATAATTTTTATAAGTAATAAGTACTACACAGAAAGAAAAACAAACAATCATATTGTTTGATTTATGTACCTCCTCCCTCCTAAATTTTCCTGCCGCCTATAGCATTGGCTCGGATTTTTTCATATAGGTAGGTACCCCAGAAAACATGGAGCCGAGATGCTGCTCATGTGCTTTGGTTTACAATGTGGGTTTAGCCAAGGGGTCTGAAACTAACGTCTCTAAATTCCTTTTTTGTAAAATCCAGGCTCTGCCAATGTGTGCTTATGTAATTTTTAACTAAGAAAACATGTTTTTACCGCTAAAAACATTAGATAATACGTTATTAGGCCAAAAACAGTGTATTATACAGCTTTATCTACGTTTATCCCTGCTTTTTTAACGTTTTCTAAAATTAAGGGGGGGCTCCGCCCCCCCCCCCCCCAAACTTGCGGGGGGGGGGGGGGGGGGCGGAGCCCCCCCGAAATTTTTTTTTGTACTAAAATCCGCCCCCCCCAAAATGAAAGTCTGGCTACGTCCCTGGATAAAACTGATCATATCTTAACAATCGAAAGGTCTATTCCTACAAAAATTAACAAGTGTCTAGCAATAATGTGAATCTGCGCTGATAATTTTTATGTAAAACTTAATTCGCTAAATCAAATATGAATTCTCATCTTTTAAAAATTTAAACTAAATTTTTAACACAATTTATATGGGTTTCATTCAGTGTATATGTGTTTGTATTGGCAGTACTTGGAGATGCGGTTCGATCGTAAGGTGCGGGTGTTGGCGTCGTTGACATTCTGTCTGCAGTTGGTCCTCTACATGGCCGTCGTCCTCTACGCACCGGCACTGGCGCTCAGCTCCGTGGCGGATCTCAGCATGACCGCCAGCATTCTCACCACCGGAATCTTAGCCACCTTCTACACTAGCATTGTAAATGACAATATTTTGTTCATCATTTATTTTATTTCGCATAAAGGAGGATACGCAAAGTCTATGTTACTCAGCACTAACTGCGCAACCAAATACACATATAACTATAATTAACCATTAATCACAATGTACGGTGTTTTAGTCGAAGTTCGATTCAGGGTGCCTTTTTAGTATGAAGACGTGCGTTCTGCCACTGCGCCATAACTTCGACCCACCCTATTATTTCAACCGTAGAGTATTATTTTGTAAATGCAATTAGTATTGTTTGTTACCTCAGCAGCATCAGGTTGTTACATTATTTCAACTTCAAATTCCTTCCAGGTTTTTAAAGTAATAACGAATAAAAATTAATAAAACAAATGAATATGCCAATTAATTTATTAGAATTTTATGTTAACGATAAAAAGAGCTTTATTTCAGGGCGGTGCCAAAGCGGTGGTGTACACGAATGCCTTGCAGATGGTCCTTATTCTTCTCGGGATCTTCACCGTCGTTACCGTGGGACTCATTCAACTCGGCGGCTTGAGTACCATCTGGGAAATCGCCGAACGCGGACACCGCATTCAGTTCACCGAGTAAACGCATTTCATTTTCATTCAACATCTTCAAAACCACTTGCTTTATTATAATTAAGATTGTTTGTATGTAAATTACAATTTATTGTGATTATAAGAATAATTCATCAGTGTAGATCAAGTTTGTTTTATTACACTTGGCTTTAAATACCCCGGTTACTAATAGTAAAAAGTGTGCAAAACTTGAGGGCCACAATTCCACCACAAAATTCAGCCAGTTTTTAATAGATCAAAACGAAAAAAGAGCAATTTGCTATTCTTAGCTTTTTGGCATGAAAATTTATGATACTGAGTAGAAACCTACAGTAAGCTCCATCCACCCTCGTATATCTTTGTGACTTACACCTTTGATTTACTCCATCACTAAATTTAGTAAGGTGTACTTCAGAAACATCAAAACAACAGAAGTTTTCACAATCATAAATTTTTAATTTATTTAATTTTAATTTTCAGTTAACTTTTAGCTTTCGACTGGATCCCAGAATTCGTCACTCTGTTTGGAGTTTGCTGGTTGGAGGAACTTTTACAATCCTCACCTTATTTGCAGCTAATCAAATGACAATACAACGATATGTTTCAATGAAAACTTTGCGAAGTGCTCAAATGTAATAAATTTTAGTTAAAAATTTTGTAATGACAATGATAGTTAATACTTTTTTTGTTTTTTATTCTCTTCTCAAGTTAAAGATTATCATTTTTAGTTTAAAAACAAAATTCATAAAAAATATTGAGAGTTACCCAAATTGTTTAAGATCGTATGTAACAAATTGCAAAAATAAGAGGTTCAGGGTCTATGGTTTTATTTTTTAACAATGCATCATTATAGATCATACCATAGTTCAAATTTGTATATTTATTACGAATTTGAATAGATTTGGTTGCAATAACAATTACATGCGTATAGACTTCTATTACTTTTGTTTTAGAGCTTTATTCCTGAATGCTCCTCTAAATATTATTCATTGCGAATTTGAATAGATTTCGTTGCAATAACAATTACGTGCTTAAAGACTTTAATTACTTTTGTTTTAGAGCTTTATTGTTGAATGCTCCTCTTAATATTATTGCAATTACCTTGTTTTTGTTTGTTGGTCTCATTATGTATGCTACCTACAGTGCTTGTGATCCAATTGTTGAAGGGAAACTTCAGAAAAATGATCAGGTTAGCAGACCTGTGCACGGTCTGGAAATGTCCCCCCCCGCTTTATTGGAGGATTTGCCCCCCCCCCGTTTTATTGCCCAACAAAAAATGAAAAAGTACCCTAAAATTATGACGCCATTTTTGACCTATCATGACGCCATCATCGCTAATTTTTCGCAGTTTTTAGTCTATTTCAATGTACTTTAAGCCATTTTAGACCTATTTTTACCTTATTTTCGCTTTTTTTGTCTCTTTTTCCCTTTTTCCTACTTTTTTTCCCTTTTTTTCTCTTGTTTTTTCTTTCTCCCCTTCTTGCCCCCCTGTTTTATTACCCCTCCCGTATCAAAAAAGTTGCCCCCCGTGCCCTCCCCCACTTTGGAATTGCCCCCCCCAATAAAACCCCGGGGGGCAGTGCACAGGTCTGGGTTAGTAATAAATTTTGCAGTGATACTTTTAAAAAAAAATTGTTGTGCGTTGGAAATCAAAAGGGAAAATAGTTCGTAATTATATATTCAATTGAAACCAACGTTTAAGTCTTATTAAACACGGTTTTTGGTTTCGGAATAGATGTAATACATAATGTAAGGCGTGATGTTTTTTTCAATACCAAATTTTTCCGGGAGTAACGCACAGGCACAACACACTTTTTAATGAATACATAATAATTTAGCACTTAATCATGGGTGGCGCGGGAGCGCCACGGGGCGATTTAGCCCCGTGGCGCCGCGCCAACCATAATTAGAGAACGTGGGTAAATTTTGAAATTCAGAACCTTCTTCTTCTTGTTCTTCTTCTTCTTATTATTATTATTCCAACGCTCCATCCTTAAAAGCGATATTCCTCATTCGTTACTGATTGATCAAAAATAAACGTGGGCTCATAAGAAAGAAGAAGGAAAGGAATTACGCAACTTTCTTAGGAAGCACTTTTTTGATTTAGGTCCTTGTTATCGATTTATTGATCAAAATAAAAAAATTGAAAAATAGACAAATAAAAACTCCCAACCGCACAATAACAGCCTTTTGGCAACAATAAGGATTGTACAGAGTAGACAACCAACATCCCCTCATAAAAACCGCACAAAAATAGCAGACCGTTTTTAATTGGTGGCAGAAACGGAACCAGTTCCCAGCGCCATCTGCTTCAACCGCGCGGAAATCGGTGAAAACAACAGAATACTTTTTTTAATTCTTGCATTACTGATGACAAAATTAATTCAAAATTTTATTTATTAAAAAATAATAATAAGCGTCGGTGGCGCGGGAGCGCCACGCGCCGGTAGGTAATCATCGGTGGTGCCACACTGCCATTTAACCCACCGCACCGCGCCAAATATACTTAGAGAACGTGAGCAAATTTTGTAATTCATCTTCATCATCTTCTTATTATTATTATTTTTACTTTAGAATTATAATTGCAATCATTGGCGCACGTCATCGCGCCAACTATATTTAAAGAACGTAGGTAAACTTTGTCTGGAGCGCCACCGCACCGCACTAACTATAATTAAACAACGTGGGTAAATTTTGTAATTTAAATTCATCATCTTCTTCTTGTTATTTTTTATTTAAAAAAGTATATCTCGGCAACGGAATGATTATAAACATATGTCATTGCGCAGCTAAAACTATAGTTTATTAGGCTATTTTTTTAATTTAATTAAAAAAAAGTGGTAGACTAGCCTCAGGGACGTAGCCAGGGGGGGCGGCCGGCCCCGCCCCCCCCCCCCCGAAACGGTCGGACAGGAGGAAAAATAAGGATAGTGGTTGGGCGGGGGGGGCGGCCCCCTCCCCCAGAAATGGTCGTCAGATAGTAAAATTTGAGGGTTTTCAGAGGCTAAAAATTCAAAATTTTCTAGCGCCTCGCTATTCGCTCGGCGCCAAACTATAAAATAATTTTAGTACCCCAGTTGACCCCCAAAAACCAAAAATTTGTTCCGCTTCGCTTCGCTCAGCGGTCACTTTCTATAGTATACATACATATATATCTCGTTATTTATGTTGCCTGATGCTAATGTTATTTCAAAGTTAGTACAATAATTTTTATAAGTAATAAGTACTACACAGAAAGCAGAACAAACAATCATATTGGTTGATTTATGTACCTCCCCCCTCCTAAATTTTCCTGCCGCCTATAGCATTGGCTCGGATTTTTTTCATATAGGGAAGTACCCTAGAAAACATGGAGCCGAGATGCTGCTCATGTGCTATGGTTTACAATGTGGGTTTAGCCAAGCGGTCTAAAACTAACGCTCAAATTCCTTTTTTTGTAAAATCCAGGCTCTGCCAATGTGTGCTTATGTAATTTCTAATTAAGAGGACATGTTTTTACCGCTAAAAACATTAGATAATACGTTATTAGGTCAAAAACAGTGTATTATACAGCTTTATCTACGTTTATCCCTGTTTTTTAACGTTTTCAGAAATTAAGGGGGGCTCCACCCCCCCTGAAATTTCGAGGGGAGGGGGGCGGAGCCCCCCTCCAAAATTTTTTTTGTACTACAATCCGCCCCCCCCCCCCCAAATGAAACTCTGGGTACGTCCCTGACTAGCCTTGAAAAATGCTCTAAGAATAGAGCAGGAAAAAGGGGCGATTTTTCCCCGGGCGTATGTTTAGACAGAAAAGATGTGGACTAGTCTGAGATGGACATTATGTGAACTATAGAAAATTTGCATTTGGTTTGGCCAGCTGCTCACTAAATAAAAATTTCTGCGATATGATAATGATTTGTTTATACATTGATCTAATCACACAGCACTTTTGCATTTTTTTAGTTTGATGAAATGTCAATTGAAAAAATTACTCACAGCAATCTTTGACAAGCGCGAAATCGCCACTTTTTCAAATTTATAGTTGTTTCTTACACATACAAATATAACCTTCGAATTGAAAAAAGTGGCGATTTCGCGCTTGTCAAAGATTGCTGTGAGTATAATTTTTTCAATTGACATTTCATCAAACTAAAAAAATGCAAAAGTGCTGTGTGATTAGATCAATGTATAAACAAATCATTATCATATCGCAGAAATTTTTATTTAGTGAGCAGCTGGCCAAACCAAATGCAAATTTTCTATAGTTCACATAATGTCCATCTCAGACTAGTCCACATCTTTTCTGTCTAAACATACGTCCGGGGAAAAATCGCCCCTTTTTCCTGCTCTATTCTTAGAGCATTTTTCAAGGCTAGTTTTTATTACAACAACACTTATACTTATTTTACTATACCATTAAAAAAATTCAGCAAAGTATAAACTAATCTTTTCATTTTGTATTGAAAGACTTCCAACGGCCTAGTAAGCACTAGGCGGGATAAGCTTCTCGATAGTGCTCCTCCTTACACACGTTAGCAATAGGATTACTATTTCATCTGCTACTAATACAAAATAATACATTTTGCTTTATTTCACAGTAGAATGTAAATATATTTCATTGCATAAAGGAAATTCGTGCAGCTTTGCGCACAACTCCTTGGTGCAACAAGGAGTAGTGCAAAAGGACATTATGAGATAGAAGCTTATTATTACTTCTGTCACAACTCCCGCTGTGTTAATGTTTCAGAAATGTGACGTCTTATAAATACGAGTTGTAATGTAACACTGTCGACCGATGGTGTAACGCAGCACGTCAGTCAATGAGGTACTGAGGCTGGAGATTACAGGTTCAAGTCCTGTATCGCTCATTTTTCAGCCAAAAAATTTAAAAACAGCAAATTGTTTCGCAATCTTTCTTTCAAAAACTCGATTTATTCGGCCTCATATTTCTGGACGTTACATTTGGTGAGCGATACACGTCCATTGGTACACCACATATGTGCCCTTGCCCGCCTTGCCGTGAGCGGAAGGTTGAAACTAGGGTTAGCTATAAGGAGCAGGGCGTGGACTAGTGGTGGACGTGTGGCTTGGACCTTATATGGTTGTCAGATTGGAAGGCTGCGCGCTTCAATCTTGGTGGGAAGGTGTCACAACTCCTGCTGTGTTAATGTTTCAGAAATAATGACGTCTTATAAATACGAGTTGTAATGTAACACTGTCGAGCGATGGTGTAACGCAGCACGTCAGTCAATGAGGTACTGAGGCTGGAGATTACAGGTTCAAGTCCTGTATCGCTCATTTTTCAGCCAAAAAAGCTAAAAACAGCAAATCGTTTCGCAATCTTTCTTTCAAAAACTCAATTTATTCGGCCTCATATTTCTGGACGTTACACTTCTTAAGTATTTTGGGGATCGCATCGATTGGAAACGTTTGGAAACGAATCACGAGGAATGATTAGATAATTTTAATTATCTAATCATTCCTCGTGATTCGTTGTCCAAACATTTCCAATCGATGCGATGCAATCGTCTTAAAAGATGATGGAATAACTTGAATTAATGATTAATGGGTGCAATAGTAATAATCATCATAACATACTGTTTTCTCAGATTCTTAAACGAGTTGCTCTTTGGTGATATCATTTTGCATTCAGCCCATATTAGTATTAGTTCTAAAGTATAAAATATTCTAATTCCCCTTCCCTAGACCCTTCATCTTTCGCCAAAAAATCCTGAGGATTTGAACTACTTTGAAATCCACAAAAATTAAAATTTTTCCACTTAAATCATGTTACAAATTTTCTCTTGCTTGTTATTTTAATAATTATGTTTTTTATTTCTTTAATCATAATTAGGTTATAATATCTATAATTTTATTAATTTAGTTACTACCGTACTATGTGATGGAAAAACTAGAAGTAGCTGGTCTGCCAGGTTTATTTGTTTCTGCACTTTATGGTGCTGGATTAAGGTATGCAATGTATTAGGACTAACGATAAAGACTAATACAAAACGTCAAAAAATTGAGCAAACAAACTTAGCTTAAATTTTAAGAAATAATGAGCAAAAATTTGTTGTAACAGTATATCTAATTACCGATGTAATTTTTGATGCTGTTTTTGCATTAAAAACTTTTTTTTATTTTTCTTGGCCAGGGGCGGTATTTTGAGATTTTTTAAAAGCTACCTAAGTCAACTTTTTTACTTGCTAAAATATACAAAAGGAAAAATTAAAAATTTATTCATCTCTTGACATGGACAAATTTTTTTTCATTAAAACAAAAAATTATTAGGGGTTTTAGTCTGGATGAAATTGGTTTTTTTCTCGCATACTTTAGCACGTAAAAATTTTAACCTAAATAATTTTTAAAACCTTCCAAAATAAGACTCTCGGTCTGTTTTTTTATTGGTTTCATTTGGAAGAACCTTATTAAAGTTTCAGCTAATAATCAAGAAACTAATTGATATGCAGACATAGATTGAAAATCTTCAGGATTTTCAGGAGGATCAGCCAAATAATTCCTGGAAACCTGAGGCGGCAACCCACAATTTTTTACCCTGGTTTCAGTTGGAAGAACCTTATTAAAGTTTCAGCTAATAATCAAGAAACTAATTGATATGCAGACATAGATTGAAAATCTTCAGGATTTTCAGGAGGATCAGCTAAATAATTCCTGGAAACCTGAGGCGGCAACCCACAATTTTTGACCTACCCACCAGTATTCTTATATATATAAATGTTCAGTAAAAAACTAAAAAAAAATTAAGAGAATATCCTCTTAAACTGTTCAGTCGCAGTTTTTTACGGTTTTGCTCCCCCTTCCTCCTTCACCATTAATTTATTTTTTTATTAATCCACGATTCCGTTATTAAAAAGCACCTTAATTTCAAGTTTTCTCGCCATCGTCAGTGGTGTTCATTTTTTTAAACAGATTATAGCACTTCACTGAAAGTTACATAGAATATATCGTAATTTGCATTTTAAAATGTATTAAATTATTCATTAAGAATAGTAAAATAGTGTAATTTAGTACTTTATCTGGAGGATTCAACTCAATTGCTGCTGTTGTATTGGAAGACTTTCTTCAACCACTTTACCACTGGAGAACAGGGAAGGCCATAAGTGATACGGCTGGAGCAAAAGTCAGCAAATTACTAGGTTAGTGAATCAAGGTTATTTCGTTTTTTATTTATATTTTTATATTATGAACTGTTTTCCATACGTACGAAAAAAATAAAATAGAATTTTTTTCGTATAAACTGAAATAAATGAAATAAACAAAAGTAAAGTTCAGGAAAAAATTAGCAAAAATTTTCGAATTCTGCACATTTTACTCTTGTACAAACATTAGTTTAAACTGTCAAAATAAAACTCAGATATTGTCAATTTTTTTTTAACTTTCATAAACAGTTAAACATTTGTCCGGTTTTATCCATTGGAGCAAAAAATTTGACTATGAATACGGTGTCATTTCTTTTAACTTTTCTGCTTTTAGCTTTATTATTTGGTTTAATAACAATCATTATGGCTTTCGTGTTCTCGCTGATAAAGTCGACTGTTTTACAGGTAAAGAAAGTGAAAATTCTACTAAGCTGTATGCGGTTGTATTGTAAAATATCAATTAAAGAAATTCTATTATTTTTTTACCTGATTGTTGCTAAGTTGGGCTCTATCTTTGATACTAATTATTTAAATTTTTTGCATTAATATATTAATGAATAACAGCGAAATCGACGTTTCTAAATTTTGTTTTTGCACAATGATTTTTTTTAAATTTTATCTTGAGTAAAATAAAGGTTTTAAAAATTAGTAACAAGCCTTGAAAAATGCTCTAAGAATAGAACAGGAAAAAGGGGCGATTTTTCCCCGGCCGTATGTTCAGACAGAACAGAAAAGATGTGGAATAGTCTGCGATGAACATTATGTGGACCATAAGAAATTTGCATTTGGTTTGGCCAGCTGCCCACTGAATAAAAATTTCTACCATATGATAATGATTTGTTTATACACTGATCTAATTCCACAGCACTGTTGCATTTTTTAGTGATAAAATGACAATTGAAAAAAATCATACTCACAGAAATCTTTGACAAGCGAGAAATTGCCACTTTTTCAATTAAAAGGTTATATTTGTGTGTGTAAGAAACAACTATAAATTTGAAAAAGTGGGGATTTCGCGCTTTTCAAAGATTTCTGTGAGTATGATTTAGGTTTTTAGAAGCACCTAATTAAATAATACATTGCTAAGAGTTTTAGATCGCTTTAAGCATTTTTGGAATGGTGGGCGGTCCGCTTTTGGGATTGTTTATTTTGGGAATGTTTTTTCCATGGGTAAACAAGATCGGCGCTTTTGCAGGTCAAGTCACAGCGCTAATAGTGACATTCACAATTGGGCTTGGTGCAATAATACTCCAATTAAAAGCAGGTATTTTAATTTGCGTATATATATTATCATTTTAATAAAATAATTTCCTCGTATTTCTGAACAAGCCCTATTCTTCAGTCTTTTGTTTCTTGGGGCTGCGACGTCCAGAAATATGAGGCCGACATAGCCGTACGCAAGATTTTGCGGCAGTGGGGGAACTGCGGGTCATTCGACTAAAAATGCATTCTTTCCAGTGCATAAATTCCAAAGAAATACATTCTATCCAATGCTTGTTAGAAAACGACAGGGCGAACGTTTCCCCTGTTCTCTCCCCATTTCCGAAGAAATCGAGTTTTTGAAAGAACGAATGCGCAGATTTGCAATTTTTAGCTTTTTGGCTGAAAAATGAGCGATGAAATTTTTGGATTTTTATACAAAATTTGTAAAATTTGCTTTTAGTGAGATTGCCTGTTGGAGACTGCAGTGCAACCTTAATTAACAGTACGACGGTTGTAAATGAAATCAATTTTTCTTTCCGGGTGAATTTGACAGAAGTTCAAAATGAAACCAGTTTTCCTTTTCCAGAGAATTTCGGCGAAGTGTACTTTGTCAATAAAAGGTATTATTCATTGTCGTTAAAATATTATATTTCCTGATCGAAACATTTATTGATTTTCTTTTCTATCAGTAGCTTACTTTATTCTTACTGAAATAATTGTGTTCTTTTTAATGTTTGAACTATTTTTTTCTGTTAAAAAATTTAATACAATTCACTAATCCATGTTTCTCCCGTTTGAAACTTAATAAATTACAAAACTTTGTTTATAAATGTAAAAAACAACTATTTTGTTTATTTATTTGTTTTCAATTAAATATATTGATTTATAGTTCGAAATTCCAATATAAAACATAGCACAGAAGGAAAAAAATACCCTGACAGACTTTTTTTTCGAAAAAAAACAGTCCATTTTATTTATTGCTGGTTGATGTAAAACGAAATTTAAAACCTAAGCTTGGGCTTATGAAGCTTTTTTTGTGAAATTTTATCATAATTCGTTCATTATTAACGAATTTGATTTATTTATTTTATTGATTAACTATGTATCCGTTCTATCAAGTTTTATTCAAATTAATCTATTATCTAATGGATTCCATGTGTTTAGGACACTCTTTCTGATTCGATACTTTTTTTTCAAAATAAATAGTTTTAAACTGAAGATTTATTTTACGTTGTTTGCCTGCTTTAATATTTTTCATTAGGTTTTTGCTAAGCATCTTGTTCACATTTAAAAAAGTATTTAAGTGGAGTTTAGAAGTATTTAAATTTAAAATCAGTTATAATAGTGTCTTATTTACTTTACAAAATAAAAATAAGAATATTTTACAATACAAAACTTTATTTTAGTGGTGGTATTTTTGAACTTTTCAAGTTGTCCTATCAATACTACAGTCTAACTGGAGTTATAGTTTTGGTTCTTGTTGGACTGGCAGTTAGTGCATTAACAGGTATAAATTTGTGTGTTTTTGTTTTAGTTCGATAACCATAGGTGTTTTTGGTCAAGTCCGCTAGGGGGGTACCCCCGAGTGGAAGGCCAAAATTTTTTAGGGGTGGGGGTCCAGGGAGGTCCGGACCCCCCTGGCTTTTTAGGGAAGTCGACCTCGGGTGCGAGATTTCAAATCTACGGGGGTAAGGGGTCCGATTTTTTAACAAAGGTTTTTGAAATTAATAATTTAAGTGTTTTTAGGTCTAATATTGAACTTTATTCTAAAACAGCCTATTTAGGCCTAAAAGTGTATTTAAGCACGGTTTTTAACTAAAAACGTGTTTTTGACTGTAAATAAAAAAATTATACTTCCAAATTGGATAGC
>JASAMX010005440.1:0-14712 GCA_030248175.1 Microlaimidae sp. YZB2_3
TGTAGCCGTTACGTTAGTATTGTTACTGGATTGAGCTGGATTAGTAGGTATGTTTTAAATGTTTTAGATGTTTGAAAACGATAAGAATAATTTTTAAATATGTTTTTTTAACTTTTAAACGTATTTTATAATATATGTGTTCAGTAGCGAAGTAGTTTTTCTCTTGGATTCGACAATGCTTCTTTTTAAAATTCACTTTGAAAAGGTCTGGTCTCAACAACACAAAGTAGCACTTCATAGGTTTTGCGACTAAAGATAAAAACTTTTAGAACAAACAAAATAAGATAGAACAAACCTAAAGAAGTGAATCCTTTAAAAATTGGATTCCTAAATGTTTAACAATATAATAAATTAGCACTCAGAATACCTTTTTTTCGCTTCAAAAATTCAATTTGACTTGATTTTATTAAATTGGCTTTTTTCGTTGAAAACATTAAAAAAATTAAAACTAAATTAAAACCAACATAATTTTTTTTACAGATAACATGGAAGGAATTTTTAAATTAGAAACTAGAATTTCTAATTATTTAAATGCTTTTTTTTATAAACGCTCAAACCTCAAACGGGAGTATGACCGTTAACCCCTTCTGATTTTTTAAGCTAAAAAACGGGTCTGAAACGCGGGAAAAAACGCGCAAGGGCAGCGAGCGTTAACGTTAACGTCAACGTTAAACTGGTAGCCATTTTTTTTCTATACCCGCCCGCCTCCACCCTTATACACTGAGATGTGAAACGCGATACGGACTTCACGTTTGAGCTGCGGTAACAATATAATATTATAAAGGCAAGGTTACAATTTAAATTTTGTCGAAATTATATTTTGACAAGCAAATAATGTATTAATTGGGTTTACATAAAACTTAAAATATTTTGTCGGGTTTTTTTTTATTCAGGGCTTGTTTTTATATTTTAAAATGGTATTTTGTTTTCAGATTTACATAATTGAGTTTGCATTATTTTTTTACACTTCAAAAGCAAAACCATACTTATTTCATTACTAAAATTACTAAAAAAACAGAATAAAACTAAAGTTTAACACTGAAAATAACATATTTTACATGATTAAGAATTTTTTTGTTTATTCAAATAAAAAAGTGTCTCGAATAACGTTTCGCTTTATTTGAGAAATAAAAAAATCAGTAACGTAAACACGTTTTATTACTCACATCACAGGTGTGTTGTTTTTGCATAATATTCCAGCTAGATTATTTTTGAACAGAGGAGTTTAAATAAAATCAGCTACATATTGGGTTTCTATATGGTACAGGATTTTTCCCAACCGACTCAGAAGAACAAAAATTAATTTTATTTTTTTTATTTACATATGCTATTCTTGCTAGATTATATTTAAACAGAGGAGTTTAAATAAAATTAACTACATGTTGGTTTTCTATGGTGTAGAATTTTTTCAACCGACTGAGAAGAACAAAAATTAATCTTTATTTTTTATTAACATATGAACACTTATAAGATTTATGTTTAAAATGAACATCATTAATTATTTCGCTTGTGTTTTATGGCAATTTGTACATTTTTCAATTAATTTAAATCGAACGTCTATTTGCAATGACAGCGTTTTGCATTCAGCATGTAAAGCCTTTTTATGAAACTTGATACAAGAGGGGCCGCGGACTCCCTCACACAATAATTGCTGATCTGATCGAGGAAAACTGTTTATTTTGCAGGAAAACGTTCTTCGACTTTGTTTGTATATCATTTTTTTTTCTTTTTTTCTTTTTGATATAGATATTTTTTGTCGCTTATATGATTAAAAAGCTCTGGCTTACTCGAGAATTATAGCGAATTAAGTCCTAAATGATACATATTTGATTAATATCGTTCAATATCAAAAGCATTGTTTTTATATTAGCTAAAATTCAATCGGGAATGCTTTTGTAGTGCTTGAAGTAATGCCAGTTTTTAATTTAAGGCCTACATGTTTTTTTGTCGCCTAAAAATGTTTGATAATCAGTTTAATAAAAGAAATATGCACAATATTGAAGAAATTGAAAATTCAGTAATATGTTGATTAAAATGCAGTTAGTTGAAGCATTTTAACTTTTTTAATCTTTTCTTTTTTATTACTTTACAAATGTCTGATAAAAGTTAGCTTTGGGATTAAAATAGTTCAAAAAACAAAACCCGATTAGAGAACTAGAATTCCAGATCAAGATCATTTAAAGTCTTAATAGCGTGTGTTAGTAATTATACTGAATAGATTTTTTAATATTCATATTAAATTAATTTAAAAAAAAACAATTTTTGTTTTGGGTAAATCGTTTATTTTAAATATGTGTAAATTTTACATTTTTAAACAAAAATTAAAAAAATTAACGTTTGACTTTATTTTAGAAATTTTTATTTATAAGATAAAACTTAATATACATAATTTTTTCTCAACATTAAAAATCTCTTTAATTGTTGAATAAACGTTGATTATTTTTGTGCGTTACTTTTTTATTAGAGCAACTTAATTAATTTCGACCAAGTCTTATTTACTTCTATCATTGGCTGTTCTTAGTACAAATACGCAAAAATTTATAAGCGATATAATTTTTTTAAATAATTAGACGTGCCGTCTATGGCGGTGTATAGGTCTCTTACATTACTTTACATATAACAACATAAAAATCAGCTAATATAGAAATTCGGCCTGTCTTAAATTTAATATAATAAAATAAGGCGTATTTGTATAGTAGCTGTTTGTTTTTTGTCCGCAAATAAGAAATAAGCTAATCAAATAAATATATTAAAAATACTCTTCTGTAAATAAGTTATATTGAGCTTTTTTAGATATTAGACACAAATGAATAGCCGTTGTAATACTAATGGATGATTGTTGAAGAGATTAGTTTGAGCTTTAGCCTCAGCTTAAAATTATTAGTCGCTAAAAAATACTTAAGATATGACTCTTTTTTTTTAATCATACTTCTTCATGATTTTTTTAGTCAAACTTGTTTCTAGAAAGTTTTTAAGTGTGTTAATACTATTTTAAAATGTATTTTTATTAAAAAAACGATTCAACACTGTATATCCAAGCATCAGTGTTTAATTAATAAAGTTTTTTGTAAAATCCTTCAGAAACTTCAGAAACATCGTAATTTACTTTTATATAGTTTATTGAATATTGTTACTTCTTTTAGTTTACACCGACATTGGTAAAGTTGTCTTAAATGAAGTTGTCCTTGCACTGGAGCCACCAAATATAGACAAAAATTGCTTACTACTTACTCACAAAATCGATTGATTGATCAACGTTATGCTGAGGAAAATCGCGTCTTGGCCCTGGGCTGGTACTCACCAACATTTGTTGTCCGGATTTTTGAAAACCTAAAAAAGAAAATTCATAAATCTCAAATAGATCGAAAATCAATGTATTTTGTTAAATGAAATTATGAAAAATAATAGAGCGAAAAAAGTTCTATACAATGCGCGAAAATTCAATGTATTCGATCGTTGAAAATGAGAAGAGCTGCTTTACTCCACCGTATTTTGGTGCAAATTTAACCGACCACCAAAACCTAAATCTAGGTATTCAGCAGAATTGTACTAAACTAAACGCTTCATCAAATTCCATTTCAGATTTATCGAATTTTATTTTTTGGTTTTCAAAAATCCGGACGGTAAATGTTAATGAGTACCAGCCCGTTCCAAGTTTTATTCCTGTGGTAAAATATTAAACGCACCTCCCACGTGCGCACACACTTACAGTATAACTCTCACGTACTGTTATTATCGTGTGGAAGGACCAACGGCACGGTGAGCGAACAAATTAAAGTTAAAATCCTTCCGGCTGAAATTAAGGGCGTAACCGCTCGCCGTCAGGACAAAATAAAGAATGAACACGCGAGAATTAAAAAAAATGTTTTCAGAGATGATGTAACCAATTATTATTAAGTTGCGTCAGGTGTTTCTCTCCACGTGATATTATCTCGCAAAACGAGTGCTGACTTTACCACCTAGTTATTTTCACCCTGATTGAATTTATCTTTAAATTGGTTGAAGCATAAAATTATGCGCGCGTTTAAATATACAATAGCAATATTTTAAAATTAATAAAGTCGAAAAATATACCACCACTACGATTTGAATTGTTGAGTATTTTACATCTAAAATCCCTGTATTTGTTTGCTATACCCAAACCACTGTATATTTTTGTATCTCAATTTTTCGATTTTGTATTTACAAAGAGTACCATTTACCACAACTTGCTCAATTAACATTTCCAATAAATAAAAACTAAATGGTTATTAAATATGTGTTCTGTTCAACCAAATTTTTTTTTAATTCTAAAATCTTAATTGGAAATTGTATGCTTATCTTATACATCAGGATTTTTCAGGATTCTTCTAATTAAAATCCGAACTCAGGTGTCCCTTATAACTGTTTATTATAGGAAACTTTTTAATTAGCTAACTTGCTGGAAGCTATTTGCTTTAATACGTTGTCAATAACAACTAAGTTGGCTGGCGGCGATTTTAAATCTTCACTATTAGCAACATTCATAAACAGTTTATTGAAACTTTTATACGATGTGGACAATAAAAAATGCACTTTAGCGTTTAAATAATTAAGGATCAAAACTTTCAAATTTTTTAAAACTTTTTGTAATTTTTGTGTAGTTGTTAAATGAAAATCGTTATTTAACAACTTATTTACCTAAATCCAAAAAATTTTTGTCACTTACATGATTTTTTATCTCTATTTCAAAAACTAGAATAAAACCATATGTTCTGACTGAAATTATCCTCAAACTAGCGAAGTTTGATTCCCAACTATTTTTTTTTCTTTAAAATTTCTAATTACGTATAAAAATACAAGATTATTCAGCCATTTTTTTCAAATTTTTGGTAGGAATTTAAAGAAATTTAAAAAAAACCTTTTAATCCCCATTATAAAAATTAAAATTCGTAGTTTCACTGTAAAAATTAAAATTTGGTTTATCTTTTGTTATGTTTTTTTTTAAATTTTTTTTGTTGTTATTTTATTCTTTTTTTGTTTTTTATTATTGTTTTAATTGTATACGAAGGCATTATTACTATTTTAGTTTATTTATTTATTGTATTATATAGACCCATCTCCCTTATAGAAACTCATTACTTCGAATCCAGTATATCACAAAGTTTTTCTTAGTCCTGTCTGAGTCTTAAAAAAACCTTGAAAATATTGTTTTACGAATCGACCAGAAAAAAGGGTTGATTTTACGTTGGGCGTATGTGGAGACAGAATAGATGAGAAAAGATGTGAGCTATTTAGTTAACTGTAGAAAATTAATACATATAATGTATACTCTATATTTTTATCTATGGTGAAATGAAACTCCAAGAAAAAGTAGAGATTTTATATATACATCACACGATTATATTATTGTTTTTGTATAAAGGAAAAAATTTTCCATTTCAGTTTAAGCTCAAGTAAAATTGATTTTTTTCAACATGTTTTTAAGGTTTTTGGATTTAGGTTCGATGGAGCCAAGGGAATTAAAGCTTAAAAATGGAGCCAAAAATAGGGAACTTGGAGCCTTAAGTTGGGAACTTAGAACCGAAAGTAAAAATCACTAAAAATTATACTTAAGACTAAAGTTAAAATCCTTCAGGCTGAAATTAAGAGCGTAACCGCTCGCCGTCAGAAAGAAAAACAATAAACGCGTGAGAATAAAAATAATTAAAAGAAAGTTTGCAGGGATGATGTAACCAATTAATTTTAAGTTACGTTAGGTGTTTCTCCACACGTGATATTTTCTCGGTAAACGAGCGGTTACTTTACCATCCTGCTGTTTTCACCCTGATAGAATTCGTCTTTAAGCGAAACCTTAATCTAAGCCCAAACCAATTTGATCCTTGTTCCTATTGTTCGAGGCTTCGAGTTCCTAAGTTTCAAAAAATTTTCCACGTTTCCAAGTTCCTTACTTACAGTAAATTGGTAAATTTGTATTTAATGATGCTTTTTGAACTGAAGAGTAAAAACCTTATTTTTTTCCTAGGCCTAAGCAAAACCCAAAAATCAAAGAAAATTTTGTCATTAGGGTGGAAACTTGCATTTTTGAAAGTACGTTTACGAAATCGCATCCAAAAAACGAGTTTTCCGAAGACGAGATGTTTAAAGTCGAGATGTAGAAGACGTAATTTCCGGACACCTATTATTACAGATGTTTATTAATTACCATATCTTATATCATATGAACTTCCATATTTTACGTATGAAGAAACTTATGTTACGTTAAATTACCGCATTTTTGTGTATATTAACGCAAATTTTGAAATTGGGTGAACATCATGTTCACTGAACTTCAATAAAACGCCGAATTAAACAAAGAATGATGTTATGTTCGATATAATTACCATATTTTCAATACAAAGTGCGTCTGTCACTAGACATACTTTGTTGAGGTGAAACCTGTTTATATGCTGTTTTTTAGGTGCTAATTAACATTTTTTTAGTTTTCTTTTATTAATTTTAACGATACAGCGAGAACCGATCTTGGATATTAAAAATGCCATATATCCGGTAAATATGAGAAAAACGTGGTTAATTTTACAATATTCCGAAATTTGCCGTTTGAGACTAGCCAAAAACTAGCGAAATGAGAGTTTGGTTAAAGCAGCTAGGCTTGGTTGTGAAAAAGAATTTCACACTTCGACTTAGAAACCCGGTAATTTTGGATTTTTTTCGTTTTAAAAGTTTGGAAAAAAGAAATAAATGTTTGCATATCAAAAAGAAAACTATTGATATTTTTACTTGCAGATATCATGCTCCGGAGCTCCGGTCACTTTAAGCAAACCTTTTTTGATGGGCCGGAGTTCCGGTTTGAAATGAGTAATCTAAAATTTTTTTAAACTTACTATTTTAAACTATTTTAGTTGCGTTTTTAACAATTTTTAATGTTTTTAATAAGTGAGAAAAAAAGTAAATGATTCATCTTTAATTATTTGGAAAATTAGTACAAAATGAAGACAGAGCTCCGGTCTGGCTTGAAAAAGAGAGAACTCCGAGGGCTGTTTCGAATTTTAAGTTCCACTCTGGAGGTCTGGATTCTGGATTTTGGATTGGTCTTTATTCCCTAAAGCGAGAGCTTTAGGGAATAAAGCTAAAAAAGATTCATTTGAAATTAAATTTTGCTAACGTTTTTATCGAGTAATGTTAACTACATTAAACTAATTAAGAGATTTATTTTTGAAATTTAAAATTGTTTTTTGTAATAACATTTTACTTGAAATTGATTTTAGACGTTATTTGCTTTGGAACTTTGTTGGCCTATATTGGTTTTTCTAGTTGTTTTAATATTGAGACAGGCCACATTACCGGAAAAATCAAGAACATGTAAGTAAAAGTATTTTTTTACTCTTTATATTTACTAAGAGCACAGAATTTTATAAAATGATGTCAAATTTAGATATTTTTTTACAATTTCTTCTTGTTAAAAATTGTACGAACATAAATTATGCCCTTATTTGAACTGTTTCTTTTTTCCACGTAATATACATACATACTTACACAGTAAAAACTAATTAATTAAATTCATTTATGTATTTATTTAGGTGTTTTTTTTAAATTTATTAATGTTAATAAATTTAATAGAAAACATTATTTTTAGGCCATTACACCCCGAAAGCTTTGCCGTCCGCGGGTCTTTTGCCGTTTCTTCAAAGTTTCGTGTGCAATGCGGCCGACCAGTGTCTCAATCACAGCGAAAACCTACCGCCCTATCACAGTGCAGAGTGAGTTTAGTCTGTCGGTCGGTGAAGGTTGGTGTGGTTTAACTTTAGATTATTTTTCCGGACAATTTTTTTTGTTATAAATCTGCAGTTAAAAAAACACTATGCTAATCATTACTACGCTTACGCCTACATGTGGTATATTGATATCAAAATTTAATCACCTTACGTTGTATTTTTAAGACTAAGCTTACGCTGAAACGAAAATAGAAGCTTAAACTTTAGTCTGCTAAAATCCATTTTATAAACGTATATAACCAAACTTCGCTGCGTTATTGGAAAATTTTATGGCAGCTAAGCTCCTAAAAATGATAATAATACTTTTAGTTAAAATTTCGGGTTTTTTTGTAATTCGCACTTTTTAGACAATCCAAAAACTTGTAATTTACAAAAAAAATCATTAAAACATTTTTTCTACACTTTTTTCTAAAGGTGCTTTTGTTTTTCAGAGTCAACAAGCTTATGGGTCGCTTCGAGCCGCTGATTCGAAACAAAAGAGCCTCAAGAGCCTTACGGGACTTACCGCACACCATAAAATTGATCGAATCGTTTAAAGACAGTTTCGACCAACCAGGAGTGCGAGAATTATTAGGTATACCGTTTTAATGCTTCCTATTCTCTAATATCATGCTTTGGAGCTCCGACTTTTTCAATTGGAGGGATCTTTCTTCTCCGTAAGTAACTATTTTTTGTGAATGAGCATTACTTCGTAATTATTAATAGTACAAAAATAGTACGGAGCTCCGATGGTTGATCTGGAGCTTTGAAAACCTTTTTATAGAAAAACCGGCTTTTTAAAAAAAACCTTAAAAAGACTTCTGGTAATATCAGCAATTTTCGTTTTAAAGAAGAAGAGTTCAAACTCTGCCGAAATAAATTATTTGATATTAATAACTCAATAAATAATTTTGTATTAAGAAATTATGCGTTTTAATATTTTTAATATTTTTTTTTTTGAAAATTTTTTAAGATTTTTGCTGTCAATTGTAATATCAAAACCTTCGTTTTTCATCCCAAAAAAAATTGTACAAAAAACTTATTGCTCAAATTTAGTTTTACATCTAATGTGCAGTTCATTGCGTATACTTTGAAACAAATTTTAGAAATGGATATCAAGTTGAAGGATTTTCTTAAAGACCCGGTTAAATTTAAATCGTATTTATCAGAAGATAATAAAATATTACCTTCAACAGTAATTGACAGCATATTGAATGCACCGTTCAACTTTTCAAAGGTATGTCCTTAAAAATCTTTTGAAACTGTGTGAACATTATTTTTGGTTTTTCTTATCAGTTAGATTTCATTTTGTTAAACTATGGTTGGACTAAAACAATTTTAAACAAATCACGGTTGATTTTTTGAAATCACTCATTTGCATTTCAAAAATTTTTTGCTCAAAAAGTAAAATATTCAAAAAAAAAGTTCATTATAAATTCTTATTAAACTGCTCTTCCTCAAAAATAAGTAATTGAAATTGTTGAGCTTTGTATAATTTAAACTTCTGTTTTTTTTTTCTAAAATCCTAAATAATTCCGAAAGTGGCTTTGACTAGTAATTTTGGAATTTTAAAAGATAAATCACCTCGATCACGTTTTGCTGAAATATGACAATTTTATATTTAAAAACGAATTAAGTGAAAGCAAGGTGATTTTCGAACGCTTGAAGCCAACAACAATACATGATGTAAATTTAATACAATCGCTAATAAAGTCACGGCAAATTTGTTTAATCTGCTTATGTGTTTAAAAAATTAAATAAAAAATATTGCCGAATCAAATGCTTTAAAGCTTAAGAAACTTATTGAAATAACGACTGCTGTCCGTTTACGTCGATAAGCCATTTTCTTTAAGTAGTACGCATCGGTAAACAAAAAGAAATCCCAATATTTGTCTCAGCAGATTATTTGCGGATTAAGAAAAGTCAATGGGGTAAAAGGGGGACAGGGGTTTCTGGGGTGGCAAACCTTTTTGGAAGTATTAATTTGGACTCTCTTTTGTAAAGGTTATAATTTTCGAAATTTTAGCTCCAGTCCGTAGAATAGCTGGGTAATGCTAGTTTTTTATCGAATATTCAAAAAGTTACAGCTATTTATTATTATTCGACACGCCCTGAGGAGCATTTTTGAGGGTACAAATTGATAGGTTTTTAAATCAATAACGTCATTCCGAAATATTTGTGTTTTTTTTTCGGCTCGCTTAATTTTCCAAAAAATAAATTTTCAGAAAGAACGAATTTTTAAAAAGAAAAAAAGCAATTAAAAATCTGTCAATTTAAATTTTTTGATTTAGCAGAAATTATAAAAAATAGTCGTTTTGACGTTTTGTGTGAAATCACAGTTTCTTTCAGACATGTATTTTTGTAATTATTTGTAGGTTAGAGCATTTCATTAAATAGTCACATCACATATACTTTTAAAATTCTTTAAGTATTCCACAAATAAGCAGAAATTCGCTGAAAGTCGAATTGTTTATGGCAATTTGTTGACATAAAAAAGCGAAAAGGTCCAATTGACAAAATGAATGGCTATAACAGGTCACTCTAAATAATGCTTTAGTAGCAGTTTTTATTGCGCGCCATCAAAATATATTGCTCTCCATGAATAAAAAAGGAGGAATTTTAAATAAACCTGAACGTGAACTGGATTTATTTGTATATTTATTCAAAACCCTTCTAAAAATAATGTGGTTCATGAATGAAGTTCGCAACAGTGAACTTGATCATAGCTTTTAAAAAGGATTCGGAAAAATGTAGGACTTATTTCGAGTACTAGCTTTTGCTCGCCAAAATATTGCCAATTTATTATATAGGATTTGTTTTGTTTTAATTATCTAATTTATTATTATTATCATTATCAATTTAAATTTTCTAATTTCGGTAATTTAAAGAATTTAATTTAATTAATAAATTGAAATAATTGACATTTCATGTCAACAAAAGAAAAGTTTTATAAAAAAGTAAAAATTGAGAATTTTTATGTCTCATTTGTTCTTTAACACTTTTAGTTTTTTTTACGTTTTTTGCTTATTACACTTAATTTAAATGTAAAATCCGTTAATTCAAATGAGTTTATTGTAATTACGTTTAATTTATTGAACCGTCAGCATTTATTCAGTGTTGTTTCTTGAAATTGAAATTATATTGACTATTTTGCGGTTTGTTGCAGTTAGAGAATTTTATTGGAAGGCAGAATATAACAAAAGAGGTTCTAAAAACAATAAAAAATACACTTAAATTGTGGTTTTAATACTTTTTAATGACACAATACTAAAATTTATAAGATAAAAATAAATCATGATTATTTGAAAACTAGTATTTTATGCACAGAAAGTAAATTTGCCAGCAAGCAACCAATGTTCTGATGGCGCATAAACTCCAAAAGGGGTGTTCTTCAGAGTTATGACAATTATTGCATTACAAGTGTTTACCCATTCATATTTCCAGTTTACCCGTTCAGCCCTTATATTGGGGGTAATTTCATACCCAGTAAAATCTGCAACTAATTAAAAAAAACCTTATGGTGTTATAATGGAAAAAAACGAACGCGAAAACAAATTTTTTTTCTGGCAACATTTATTGTTAACAAGTGATAATAATATTATTAAAAGCAATTATAATTAATACTACTAATTAATAGTTTAATAATAATGGTTTGATCCTGTCGTCGGTTTCCTGAAGTTGTATGAATTTCTTTCTTTTTTTTCTATTTCGAAATAAAAAAATTTGACTTATCAAATGGAAAGTTCAAGGTTTTTTGAAGTGTTTCGCACAGCCGTTTTTGAAGTGTATTTGCTTTGTCCTATTTGTGACTTGGCGTACAAACTTGGGTGGAACAACTCTTTTTTTCGGGGAACGGTACAGCCAGTCAATTTTACAAGATAAAAAATTACTATTTAATAAAAAAAAACAAAAAAAAAAACAAAACGATTGTTTTACTAGCTGTTTTTGTTTTTTTAATGCACCTAAAAAATTAAAATTTATTTTAAAGTAAAATAAGCTTTAATTGCTCATTTATGAGCGTAGCTCTGGAGTTTTAACTTATTAATGGTTGGAACTTTAGAGTATATGACGTGACATTAAACGTAGAAACATCACTTTTTCATTCTCTTTAAGTTTATTTCATATTAGTTCTAAGTTTAGAAAGTTATACTGCAATTTATAAACATTAATTGTGTGTTATATACTGGGGCTTTTACGGGGCTCAAAAAAGCTATTACTCCAAGGGTTTTATCATGAAAAAGCAAAACCCTATCTTTAAAAAACATAATAATCAGTATTGTAAATAAGTATATTATAAGTTGTATAAGTACTAAGTACAAAGCATTATTGAACTTGCCTGTCAAGTTTTTTGGATGCTGAAGGAGTGGTGCAAGGGAATAATTTTTTTGTCGTCTTGTGTTTAAGACGGCTTATGTCACTTTTGTTTGCAAAGACAGCTGGAAAAACCGTTTTGACCGCTACGACTTGGAATTTTAAACAAATGCCAACGACAAGAAAAAGTTTTTAAAAAATTTAAACAGAAGATGGGTCTTTTATTCAGATATACAAAACAAAGAAAACAAAACTTATCTTATCTAAAAAAAATCTTATCTAATGTTTCAACCGAAATTAATTTGCAACTTCTCAAGCCTATTTAGTGTTTATTTCTATTCTATATTTAGCGTTTTATCTAGCAAACTCGCTAAATTAGCAAAAGTACTCATTTGATATTTTTTTCGTGTGTTAGTAAAAACAAATGAGGGTTTTGGTTGAAATTTCGTAATTAAAATAAAATATTTAGATAGATAAGTTTAAAAAAACTTCGGTTTTGTCCAAAAATGTTGTGAAACAATAAATAAAAAAGTCAGAGAGCGCACAGTTGATTAGACGCGCAGTAATTAGTTTTTCTACAAAAAAGTTAATAGGAGTCAACAGTTGCGAGCGCATTATCTAGAACTTAATCGCATTTACCTCGGATTCAAGAAAAAAAATTTTGTTGTAAAATAATTCGATGCTAATTAATTACGAACGCGGAACTTTATGATTTGTGCACAATGTTTTATCAATACGTAACGTCAACAAATACAAGGCCGAATTCTCTGTCCATTTGCTTTTTAACTTAGCTAGATAATTTGCATAATACTAAAAATGTGCACGTAATACGGAATCTGCGTAGTTCACTGTGTGTTATGCATTGTATGTTTTACTGTTTTATTTCGATCTGTTCACATATTTTCCTAGTTAGAAAATTAAAATAGTTTAATATGTCAATTTTAAAATCAATACCGATCAGCACGACAAGTGCAGTCAGCAATGGTGTACGCTTTTTATCGTTTTGCATATGCTGCCGCATTCATTCTCAAAAATGTCAATTATTGAATGCATTTTTGAAAATGAACCCACGTCACGTGCATTGAAGAATATTGTTCTTTTTGTTTACTCAGACAGTTGGTTTATTTGCACGAACAATACATAAATATTCTAAAAAAATACACCCATAGCCAAAAGCAGTAAGGGAGAGTGTTGTTTTTTTTTACAAACATAATCCAAGGTTTTTATTAAGAAGTACAAAATGTGTTCACAAATTTCGGCTATCGTTATTTATTGATAGTCAAAGTGCGTTCGCATTCGACACATTCAAAGTGTGTTGCTTGTTTGTCCACTTGGCGTTGTTTGCGGTTTTGTAATGAGCATTAAGCTTCAGAAAATCAAAAGACTTATAAAAAACCACCACGCACAATGCAATGTTCCAAACTGAAAGATGCACTGCTAGTGAAAATCAAACATAAATGATAAAAACCATAAAACCATATTACAAAATTTTCAAATGATTATTTTGCTGTCAAACAGTCTTAGAATTATCTTAAATATTATATTAAGCATAACTTATTAATTCAAAACCATTATTACTAGGATAAATAATACAAGTTCAATGAAACCCGAAAGAACTTAAATTTATTAGGGTAGTGCATTTAATTTCGGCACTTTTCCCGACTAGGCATTTTTGATTTTGGACTATATCTTTGGTAATCCTGGACGGTATAAGACGTTTAATAGCTCAAATGAGAGATAATTATATGTAGATGACAGTCTTGAGCTGTTTAATTGTTATGTTGTGATATTTTCATGTGAAATTGTGTGATTTATAAAAAATAAAATTGTTACTCGTTTTTAGAACATGGGCATTATATATTTTTATAAAAAGTAAATTATATATTTTTCACTCTCTTGTCAGAATGTAGGATCATTTGTTCATTTTTAATCAACTCATTTATTAAGTTGTAACATTTGTAATAAAATTAATGTAGACATTTTCCTTTTTTTCTACGAATTCATCTGTCAAGTCAAAAAACCTGCATAAGTCTCATTTAATAACTGCGCACATGAAATTTCGTCCTGCAATTATTTTATATCAAATTTTCATTTGATTATTACCATAGAATTTAAACCGCTACCCCAATTTTTTTTCGCGGGATCTAACTATCGAATCACATAATTTAAATTTAACGACTTGAATCATATCTAACCAAATCTAAGTGAATTTCGAATTGAATTTATTGCATCCAACCGATAGATTGATTTGTATACAATGCAAATGTAATGACTCAATTGGATGGAAACAAAAAATTATGCGATTTCTGTGCCCTGTTTTTGTGTTTGACAACAACATAATAGAACAAAAATTAAAAGCTTGTATTAAAAGAAAAAAATTTATGCAAAAAGTTGTCAAGATTTGTTAATTTAGATTAATCATGAGTTAGCACTTTTTGGTTCTTAAAACTCGGATTGTTAAGTGCGTCTTGCAACCGCTGACTTTTTGGCTTTTGTAAAACAGTTTTTAACCTCAATAATCAAAAAAAGTTTAGGTATACTCAGACTTTTTATAAACATAAAACTCAGAATGTATCTTAATACATATTTTATTAATCGAACACTCTCAAAAAAAAGTCTCTTAATTTTCTTTCAATTTACAAGTGTGGCTTCGTTTTGAAGTTTAAAATTATTGTGGAAAATTTGAAAT